>MU228546.1:885668-924831 GCA_018584345.1 Thuja plicata
TTTTGAGAGCAAATAAGCCTTCACTTGAAATCAAAAATACATTGTTATGCTGCTAGATTAATCCTAGAATCATATTCCATCTCTTATTTCATGTTTTTACATTGTTCTCATTTCATCTTTTGAAGCTAGAATACATGCTTTTCCATCTTTTAGCTTGTTAATTAAGTAAAAATCCTTCATGCTAGGTTGTATTTGTCATTGATTTATAGCATATTCTGAGGGCTAATATGTTGTTAATCACACTCCTCCTAGTTAGCAGGCAATAGGTCAGTTTTAGTGGGTTTTACATGCTTTTCTAACCCTTTTGGACTAATATAATGACCTATTGAGTGTTTGTGTTGATTCTGACAGGTACCCATTTACACACACACACTAGTAAGACTGTGATTGATTTCATGTTGCAAAATGTCTTGACTAGATTCGGATGTCCAGAGAGTATTGCGGTGGATAATGCAATGTCTTTTAGATCAGAAGAGTTTAGTGATTTTTGCCAACAATATGGGATCCAAATCTCTTACTCATCCCCATATCATCCACAAGGGAATGGCCAGGCTAAATCTAGTAATAAAAGTTTGATCAAAATTCTTAAGAGGATGTTAGATAAGAACAAGAAAGCCTGGGATTCAAAATTATAGTTAGCACTGTAGGATGACAGAGTAATAGTAAAGAAAGCTATTGGTTGTGCACCTTTTGATTTGGTGTATGGTATTCATGATGGGTTGCCTCAAAACAATCTATTGCAGATGTACAAATTTTTCCAAGAGTATGATGAAGAGATGGATGATGATGTGAGAATTAGAATGGATGATTTGATACAACTAGATGAATCAAGAAGGGATGAACAAGACAAGAATGTTCAATTGAAGTTGCATTATAAGAATTTGTTTGACATAAGAACAATTGTCAAAAGTTTTGAAGTTGATGGCTTGGTCCTAATGTGGAATTCCAGACTTGAAGACAAAGGAAAACATGGTAAGTTTGATCCTATTTGGCTTGGACCATATATTATTTATAGTAAATGGGGTTTAGATTGTTATATTCTTAAAGATCTGGTCAGAAATGTTTTGGAATTTCTAGTTCATGGACAATTCTTAAAATGCTACTTCTCTTGAAGTCTCAAATCCATGAACAATAGGTTGTAAATAGGTCTTTGTAGTTTTAGGTTAGTTTATTTCCAGTAGGTGGGCTTCTTTTTCCTAAGATTCTAAATTCTGGTCATGCCTACAAGACACATACCTCCCTAGTAAGAGCCATTGTTACAAGTGTAATTTTTTTTTGGCTTGGATGGTGTCTTCTGGTGTTTATCAAAGTATTATGGACCTAGTTTCATGTCTTCTTTATCCTTAAACCCTTAAAAATTCCTAAAATTTGCAAAAAACCCTAAGTCTCTGTGTTACATTATAAAATGCAATTACTTTTTATGTAACTTAAACACTTAAGTCATGTCTTTAGGTTGTCATCAGATGGGGCCATTCTTATGTTTATCTTATAGCCTAGCACTTTAATTATTTTATCCTAAGTCTAAATGCCCCATGGGCCCTTTAAATATTACATCATGTGTCGTGCAACTCAATTTTGATCCAACAGTTGGCTTAACGACTTAAAGAGAAGATGCAGTCTATCTATCAATCAAGCCATCAAGCCATTGTGAAATCTTTCCTCCTAATGATGCGGGTCCTATTTGCATAAAATTAACCTAAGGCTAAAGTATCGACAAGTTCTAATTTAATCCAACAGTTGGCTTAAAGACTTGAAGTTGAGATGAACAAGATCTACCCATCTAGGCATTAATCCTTTAGAACACATGTCCCAGTGGGTTCGACCGAAGTCAAAAGGAAGAAATTAAAAGGCAAGGAACTTAAAGTTAATCTAACAGTTGGCTTAAAGTCTTAGTGATGAGATGATCGAGATCTAATGATTAAGCCATCGTGCTTGAATGGAATTTGGCATTTGTGATGTCATGATCCTAGCGTCGCCAAGGCAGTTAAAAGAGCGTCAAGTTGTAGAAGATTTAACGGTCAGCTTAAAGGCTTAGTGATGAGATGTGCATGATCTAACCTTTAATCCATTAAGCCTGAACTGCGCGTGGTGGTTGGCGAGACCGGGTTAGCACTAAAGAAAGGTTAAGAATGTATTAGATTTTTTTTATCATGTGGTTGGCATGATTTCTTAATCAAAAGATGATCAAGATCTACTCAATAAGGCATCATGCTTTGATGACATTTGTATATCTGTGGTCAGAGGTGCCTAAGGATATTTGCCCCACATTGGTTGTGCTACGGAAGTTCTTCATATTTGTATGTTCGAGCACTCAATGCTAAGTGTTGAAAGGCATGCACATTTTGGTAGATATCTCGATGGACGAGAGGTGATGTGGATGGCCAGCTGGTAGACAAGGAGGAAGTTTTGTGGGCCTATATTAATACAGAGGTTATAGCAAGAAGTGTGGTCTTTCTCCTTTGCCTTCAATAAGACACCCAAGTTAAAGTGGGCTCTCCTAGGATCCTATATCCTTTCCCACACAATTTCTTCTACCTATCCAAGGTGGTAGAACCAATTTCCAACCTTTCCCAAGTGGATACAATCCAACTCAAATTCTTACACTTTTGAGCTTTAGGGACACTAGCCCTATTTTAGGCCCCAACCTAGAAGTCTTCACCAGTGACTTCACCAACTCAAAATAAATATTGGAACAACTTCCTTATATCCTAAGAACCAAGAATCACCCTTTGGTTTAGCCCCCCACCTTCTGTACAGTACCTATCTAGGACTGTCCTAGAATTCCTTGTAGTACTATCCAGGAGGTTTTTCCAACTTAACTTTCCCTCTTGATCACCTTCTAGAAAACTAAGGATATATCCAGATACCCTTTATGAATTTATGTCAGACTCCAAATCATTTAATTTCAAATCCACTCCAAAAATTCCTAACTCTCACCAAGTTTGAAGACCTAATTGGCCTAATTAGGCTTGGATTTCAAGGCAAGTACTAGAAATTGGGTGCATGGGATTGAAAAAGTGCTTCATATGTCTTCAAATAACTCCCTAAAACTCAAATCCACTCCTAATTCACTCAATGAATCTTTCTAACAAACATAACACTCCCTTCTCCTTCATTCTAGGTTGAATACATTGAGATATTCAGCCTAGGGTTTGATGCATGAGGGCCTTACCCCTCAAGCCATCTCCTGAGATTTTAGAATCACTAAATATACCATCCTAACTTGAATTTTCTATGATCTTAGAGAAATCCACTAGATATAATGCAAGTTAGGACTCCATTTGCAAATTGTGCTTCAGATAGACTCCAACCTGGACTAGTTTTTGGAAACTTCAATTAAAACTTGTCAAATCAAAACCAAATGAATTCAAATTAATCTTAGAGTGACAATAACACAAAATACATTCAAGGAATCAACTTATTTTTCCAAACTCACACCATACATGGCCATACCACTCAAAAAATGTTTACAAAACTGCTTCATATTCCATTTCCCATGCATCAAAGTTACATCTCAGAACTTCTAACCATGTTGGTTTGAAGTAAGCACTTAAGAAAACTTCAAATTTGAAGTTGGATCAATCAAAACTGCCCTGTGGCTGTTGGGATACCATCTTGCAACTCTCGAGCAACTTTTGGAAGTTGCATGAGCAACTTTTTGACAACTTTTGCAACATTTGGCAGAACTTGTCTTTTTGCACTCGATGACCTTAGGAATGAATCCAAACCTATCAAATTGACATAAAATGATTATAATAACATGAATGCAATTAATTTAACACTAAGGACTCTAAAAACACAAAACATGCTTAAAGAGACATAATCCTAACTAGGTGATCCAAATGGACTAAGGCATCTCTAGGCTCATAAGGTTGCCTAAGAGATCCTTGACCATACACACATGGATCCCAAAACCAAAATAGGATGATCCTCTAAGATCAATCCATTTATGACAAACAAGATCATGTGGGATCAAACAAAGATAGTCATGGGTGCACTACATCATACTCCCTAAGACAAAATTAACTCAAGTCCCTTGAGTTGGTATATATTTTAGATTGAAACCAGTCTTCTTGATATCTTCAGGTGTTAACCACATAGCATCCTCCACTAAATGGCATTTTCATTTGAATAGGTATTGATAGAAGGTGGATCTCCTAGTTTTTTTGGCTATCCTCTTGTCTGGTATGCAGTCAATTGCTTGTGTTGGTGTTTTTGGTAAATATTGTAGGTCCTTGTCCTATGGCAGATCTTGAGCACCTACAATGGAGACATTAGTGACATGACCTTTGTATGAATATAGCTCAGCTACATTGAAAATGGGAGATAAGCCAATGGTGGTAGGTAATTCAATTCTGTATTCATTATTGCCACATTTCTTCAAGATTCTAAAAGGGCCTATCTTTTTCATCATCAGCTTGGTGTAATTTTCCTTGGGTAGAGTTTCCTTCTTCATGTGAACCATAACCATATCTCCAACTTTCAATTGGACATCTCTCCTCTTGGCATCTGCAGCTTGTTTGTACTTCTCAGAGGTTTGTTTAAGTCTATCCTTCACTTGTTGATGAATGGTCTTCATTACCTCTGCAAAATCCTCAGCTTGGGCACAAAATCCTAAATTTTTCTTAGTTCCAAGACACCCTTAGGGTGGGATCCATAGACAATTTGGAAAGGATTAAGTCTTGAACTTTTATTAACAGAATCATTGTAGGAGAACTCTTCTTGAGGGAGGATTGAATCCCATGCCACTCCATACTCCTTTTTCATCTATATTAGCAGGTTTCCTAGAGACCTATTGATTACTTCAGTCTGTCCATCTAATTGAGGGTGGTAGGCAGATGACATAGCTAGATTTATTCCAAGTTTCTTCCATAGGGTACGACAAAAATGTCCCAGAAATTTGGGGTCTCTATCTGAAACAATGGTGAGTGGTAAACCATGGAGTCTCACAATCTCCTTGAAGAATATGTTAGGATTAGGATCACTGAGAGGGGGGGTGAATCAATGATCTATCAATTAATACTTTCTCTAATTATCTGAATCTTTACTTAAATACTTAGGTACTAAAATTGAATATCAATGAAAGTAAGATAAATATACACAACACATAACACCACATATGATCATGGGGAAACCCAATGTATGTGAAAACCTCGGTGGGAATTAGTACCAACAAATATTATGTGCTAGTGTCTTATGATCCTTGTTAGAAGATCCTTAACCCTGTCAGGAGTTGTCTTTACAGCACATGAAGTAAAGTGACCTTGTTAAGGGTAGGACCCTATTAGGAGTCTTTTACAATAACCCTATTAGGGGTGGTGGACTCACTATCCAAGGAATCATTTTCCAAGAGCACACTGCTCAAATGGTGAAGGCTACAACCTTCTAGATCTTCGATACACACTGTATTTGCAAGGTGAACTGTTGCTATGACACTACTTGTCTGATCAGTTCCTTTTGTGTAATGATGATTTAACCTCTTTTAAAGCACTATAAAAATCTTAACTATACTCTGAAATCTTATACTTCAATATCTATATCATCAACATATGACAGATATAGCTTTGTTGCTTTAACACTCTGCTCTGCTTTTCTTATCTCTAGATTTTGCAACTTTTCCGATCACAAATGACCTTCTATAAGTACTTCCTCAAAGGACATGAACATGTCACCTTTAGGAAAAATTTTACCATCTATGTTGATCAACTAACAAAGCATGCAACCCTTCATTAAGTCAGTGCAACATCAGTTACAACTGCTTTACTCAAACCGAACAGACGTGTCTCTTCACATAGTTTGATCCACCAAATTAGCTCTAACTTCTTGCTCCGGATGTATCAAGTCATGTGCCTTTAACCACACATGATTAGATCACTAAAAATAACTAATCCAAAGGCACAAGTCCTGAGGATAGGTGAAAATTTTGTACCAAAACAATCTCTGTCAGTTCTTTCCATGATCTCTATCCTGTTCTGGCATTCACTGGCTGTACCTCTTCAATTGGCTGTATCTTCTTCATACTTACAAATCTGATCATGATCTCTTATAATTATCATGTAAACATACTCATAATATTATCTTTCAAGGAACATAGAATTTCAATAACAAATGAACACACGCTAATCAAAACTATAACAGTCTATTCCTTGCTCTGTCATGTTCTACCCTTTACTATCTCAGTCACTTCATCTTTCTATAACTTCTTAATACTTGTAGATCTGATCATGCTCTCTTAGAATTAGCATGAATACATACTTGAAACATTATCTTCAAAGTCACATGCCCTAACTTGGTCATATGCACGTGCACTGATGCTTTGTTCTTCTGGTACTCTGCTAACTATCCAGTCTTTTGTACTTAGCCAATTTCTGATCTTCTGATAATGTGTGCTAACTCCAAAAATTCATATGACTTTTTTTCCATAATTAAAACACTAAATAGATTCATATAAACTAGTATATTGAACTTTCCAACAATCTACCCCTTTTTCATTAATGGCAACAAAGGAAAATGGTGAAGTTACTATTTGTACTCTTATACAAAAACTCTCTATCTTATATCTCCCTCTTATCATATACCAGACTCCATATTCTTCATACTCTACTCCCCCTTTTACATTAATGACAAAGGTGCTCAAAAAAAATTCTATATACTTACTCAGCATACACATCTGGATATGCAATCTGCAACTTCTGGATCTCTTTCTCCCAAAATGCAATAATTTGTAGATGGGCGCATAATGCATATGTAGCTTCTCCATCTTCTCCAAGTCTATGATAGGACCTTGATCATATGATAGAATCCATATTCTGTACATTATTTTACTCCCCTTTTGATATTATCTTCTTTGCCTTTTGTTGTAAACTCTTTCAAGGATGCTTGACCAACCTTGAGTGAACTAAGATCAAGTGTAAAGTTGCTAACCAATTCACTGAGTCTCTTCTTCATATAATTCTCTTCTGCAATATCTGATCTATTTTTCATGACTCCTTCAGATTATATACTCCCCCTTACTTATTTACTCCTCATGATTCTAAGTCTATTATGGGTGTCAAACTTGACAACAATGATGATGAACTGTCCATCACTTTAGTCTTCTCTCTTTCTGCTTCCTTTTCTGTGATATCTTAAATCAATATATCTTCTTTCTGATATAAAAAAATTTCTCAAATGTTTCTTCAAACTTGTCTAGATCAATATCCATTTCTACCATTGATACTTCAACATTATCAACCATGAATGTATCCTCCATGTCCTTGGCCATGGGCGCAGAATCATGTGGACCTGTCATAATAGTTTTATCAGCTTCTTCACATGATATTTCAAATTGTATCTTCAATAAATTCTACTCTTACGTGAACACTCTTTTTTTTTATTCACACTTAGATGATCAATAATAAGTATGAACTTCCAAGGATAACATCAGGTTGGCTCCAAAACAAAATATCTCCAATGGCTATACTGATACTCTCACATAGAACACTGCTCAACAAGATTTTGACCAATTCCACTTCATGAAATTTATGCACTGAAGCATACTGATAAATTTCTTCTAAGATGTTTCAAAGAGTTTCTTGATATCAATCTTTGTTGAAGAATGTAATTGTGATGCTTTGCTTCTCGACTCCAAGTGCTCCTTTTATTATCCAACCACTTACTCGATTGCTAAGTAAGTTTTCAACTAATTTCTAAAATGACGTGTCTGTGCTTGGGCTTTTTTTCAAACTTGAATTACTTTTCTTAACAAATAACGATTATCAATCTCCTTTCTTCGCTAATGAGAACAACTGTAATGCATTAATAATACAACTGCTAGGGCTTCTATGATCTCCAATCATTTATTCTAATAGCAAGTGAGGACTTGGTGATTGCAAAGTAGATTTCCACCATTAATACTTGTCGCGTAGGCACGTGAAGAAACTGTAACTTCCATTCTTGTTCCTGATAACAATTTAGACTATTTTCTCTTGCATATTGCATCACAATGTCACCAAAAAATTGTAATCCAAGGTGTATACTCAGATGGTGAGTATACCAGCCGTGTAGGGGTTTAGAGCTTATCAGGCTCCCCCTATGACCATGAGCATTATCTAACTAGATATAGGAGATGCGTCCACAGAAGATGCATCCACAGAAGATGCATCCACTACACCGTTAACATTGTTATCTTTCTTTACTTCTACCTAGATCTTGCTCGTATCTTTTGTAGCTTTCACAAATTTGATTTCTCCTGCCTCATTCCATAATGAATCTTCTAACTTTCTAGGGCTTTCCTATCTTTGTGCTCTAGATCTACAATTCTTAGAGATGTGTCCAGCTTTTCCACATGAGTGACAAATGATAGGAGGTCTGATATTCTTCGGTGTATTGGTGTGAGTTACCAATCTGCACTGTCTAGGTGAATGACCATTGTAATTACATATCTGACATGTAATTTTCTGAGGGTTTCTAACATTTTGCTGAGGATAAATTCTTTGTTTTTTTCTGATTCTGATTTCTTTGATTATTCTTATTCTTGTTCTTCTAACTTGTTTTACAATTTATAGCTTATGACCAAATTTATTGCATGAATAACAGTAACCATTGAAGGGTCTTACCTCTTTACAATTCCTTGCAATATTTCCATTCTTATTACAGGCATAACAAGTACTGTCAACTAGCTTACATTCATCCTTAGGTGGTTCAACATTGTCTTTATTTTGATTTCCAATCTCCTTAGTATCTATGATGTCCTTTGGTGCTTTCATTATTTCTTGCATGGCATCAATCTGAATTTGTGCTTCATTGTATCCTATACCGCTGGTATCTCCTTTAACCTTTTGAGCATACAACTATGATTCTATCAGATCCTTGCTTGTGTGTAGCTTGTCAATATGATTCTTTACTGCAATCAATTCATATTCCATCTTTTCTTTGTTGTTTCTTAGCCCCAAGATTTCCATGTTTTCTTGTCTCAGTTCTTCATCTAACTACTTGTTTACTTTGACTTGATCATCATAGGTATCTTGATTGTTACATAGCTTTTCATCTAATTCTTCAATCTGATCCTTCAGAGATGAATTTTATTCATTCAAATTTTTTGACTACTTCTCCCAAATCATTTGAAGAACAATTCATTAATTCTTTTTTCAGTTTCTTGATAAGTATTTGCATGCCATTAACTTTTAGTTTGAGATATTCATTTTCTTTTTCAGATGTGTCAAGTTCTTCAAGGGATGCTTCAAGATTCTTTTTCAAGTGTTTCATTTCTACCTTTTCCATGATCTCCTCAACTGGTTAAAATTATTTTTTGAGGACCAAAGCTCTGATACCAAATTTTAGGATTAGGATCACTGAGAGGGGGGGGGGGGAGTGAATCAGTGATCTATCAATTAATACTTTTTTTCTAATTATCTGAATCTTTACTTAAATGCTTAGGTACTGAACTTGAATATCAATGCAAGTAAGATAAATATACACAACACATAACACCACATATGATCATGGGGAAACCCAATGTAGGTGAAAACCCCAGTGGGAATTAGTACCCACAAATATTCTATGCTAGTGCCTTATGATCCTTGTTAGAAGATCCTTAACCCTGTTAGGAGTTGTCTTTACAATACATGAAGTAAAGTGACCTTGTTAAGGGTTGGACCATATTAGGAGTCTTTTAAAATAAACTTTTTAGGGGTGGTGGAATCACTATCCAAGAGGACACTGCTCAAATGGTGAAGGTTACAACCTTCTAGATCTTCGATACACACTGTATCTGCAAGGTGAATTGCTGTTGTCACACTACTTGTCTGATCAATTCATTTTGTTTGCTGATGCTTTAACCTCTTGTAAAGAACTATAACAATATTAACTATACTTTGAAAGCTTCTACTTCAATATCTATATCATCAACATATGATAGATATAGCTTTGCTTCCTTAACACTCTGCTCTGCTTTTCTTATCTCTAGCTTTCACAACTTTTCCAATCACAAATGACCTTCTATAAGTACTTACTCAAAGGAAATGAACATGTCAGATTTAGGAAACCTTTTACCATATATCTTGATCAATTAAATAATCATGTAACCCTTCATTAATTCAGCGCAACATCAGTTACAACTGCTTTACTCAAACCGAACAGACACGTCTCTTCACACAGTCTGCTCCACCAAATTAGCTCTAACTTCTTTCTCCGGATAAATAAATTAATGCACCTTTAACCACACATGATTATATAAATAAAAATAACTAATAAAAAGGTGCAAGTCTTGAGGATAGGTGCAACTTTTGTACCAAAACAATCTCTGTCAGCTCTTTCAATAATCTCTGTCCTGTTCTGGCATTCACTGGCTGTGCCTCTTCAACTGGCTGTATCTTCTTCATAATTTGAGATTTGATCATGCTCTATTAGACTTAGCATGTAAACATACTCATAAGATTATATTATAAGGTACATATCATTTGAATAAAAAATGAACACACGCTAGTCAAAACTATAATAGTATGTTCCTTGCTCTATCCTTTTCTGCCCTTTACTGTGTCAGTCATTTCATTTTGCTGTAACTTCTTCACACTTGTGGATCTGATAATCCTCTCTTATAATTATCATGAATACATAATTACAAGCTTATCTTCAAAGTCACATGCCCTAACTCAGTTTTATGCATGTGCACTGATGCTCTATTCTTCTGGTACTCTGCTAACTGTCCAGTCTTATGTACTTAGCCAATTTCTGATCTTCTGATAATGTGTGCTGACTCCAAAAATTCATATGAATTTGTTTCCATAATTAAAACACTAAATAGAGTCATATAAACCAGTATAGTCAACTTTCCAATAGAATAGCCCTGCAATACTTGAGGTATCATGTGTAGTCTTACAAGGTAAGAAGTAGGCCATCTTGGAGAATCTATCTACAACCACATAGACACTATCATAACCTTCCTTTTTCCTTGGAAGAACCAATAGAAAATCCATCCTAATGGATTCCCAAGGTTTCTTAGGGATGGGTAATGGTGTGTACAATCCTACATTTGAACTGGTACCTTTGGCTTTTTGGCACACTAGGCAATTCTCTACAAATCTCCTTATCTCAGTCTGCATCTTGGGCCAGAAGTATAACCTTCTTAGTAGCTCAAGTGTATTTTCAAGACCAAAATGGCCTGATGGACATCCACAATGCTTATCTTTTATGATTTTCTCCCTCATGGAACAATCAGGGATACACAATTGACTCCCTTTAAACAACAATCCTTATTGAATCATATATTCTGCAAATTCAGTGTGATATCTATCTCCTATTTCCAAACAAAATTGGTAAATTTATTTGAAGTCTACATCATTGGGATACATGTCTTTAAGGACAGAGATACCTACACTTTCCAAGGCCACTTGTATAGCCAAATTCCTCCTACTCAATACATCAACTACCTTGTTAGCTACTCCCTTTTTATGCTTTATGGTGAAAGTGAATGCTTGTAAGTATTCCATCTACTTGAGGTGTCTATGGTTCAATTTCTCCTACATGTTAAGAAAACTCTAAGTATGATTGTCAGTAAATACAAAAAATTCTTTGGCAATAAGTAATGCCTCCACTTTCTCAGAGATTGGAACATAGCATACATCTCCAAATAATATGTAGAGTATTTCTTCTTAGCTTCATTAAGATTTTCACTAAAGAATGCCATAGGTCTCCCTTCTTGGCATAGAAAACCCCCAATAGATCTTTTACAAGAATCACATTCAATGGTGAACACCATGTGAAAATCAAGGAGAGTTAAGATAGGTCGTTGAGAGAATCTTGTCTTCAAGTATTCAAATGACTTTTTTGCAACATTAGTCCATACAAATTTGCATTTCCTTTCCCTTTTGATAGTGTCTATCATTGGTGGACTCACCCCACTGAAATATTCACAAATTTCCTATAGAAACTAGCTATCCCATGGAAACTTTTTACTTCACTGAAATATTTTGGAGTGGGCCAATTCAGTATAGCTTCCACCTTGGAAGGATCCATTTTCAAATTACCTTTGGAGATGAAAAAGCCAAGAAATATCTGTTCCTCTTGCATAAACACACATTTTTCCAAATTTATCCTCAACTTTTATTCATGTAGCCTCTTCATTACCATATCTAGATGTAACAAATGCTCTTCTTTATCTTTGCTAAAGATCAATATGTCATCTAAATAAACAACTACAAAGTGATTTATGAAAGGATTAAGGACCTCATTCATTAATCTCATAAAAGTAATAGGAGAATTAGAGAGGCCAAAGGGCATCACTACTCATTAAAATAACCCCTCATTGGTTTTGAAATTTGTCTTCCACTCATCCCCTTCTTTGATCCTAATTTGATGATACCCACTCTTTAGATCAATCTTTGAGTAATATTTTTCTCCTCCTAGGCATTCCATGAGATCTTCTATCCTTGGCATACAAAACCTATATCTAATGGTTATCATATTGATGGCTCTAGAGTCAGTACATATCCTCCATGTACCCTCTTTTGTAGGTGCAAGGATTACAGGGACTACATGGACTGCACAAGGGCTTATGCTCTTCCTAATGAAGCCTTTTCACATCAACTCTTGAATCTGTCTTGCAAATTCTACATTTTGGTCAGGGGTTAGCTTGTAAGAATCCTTATTTGTCAAGGTAGAACTGGGTATGAGGTCTATATAGTGGCTAATATCCCTCTATGGTGGTAAAACACCAGTACTCTTATCTGCAACTATCCCTTTGTATTTGTTCAACAAATCTGCTACTTCTTTGGGGCTAACACTTCCCTAGGGTTCTTGAGCTTTTGGTGTCTTCTTAGGCTCTATTTTGGGCTTTACTATGATGGAAAAAAAAGGTATGCCTCTCTCCTTAATAAATTTAAAAATTTCCTTCTCTCCCACTAAGGTAACAATATTGTTTGTTAAGGCTTTGTCTTTCTCAGAATCAAGGAGAGGTGTCATTGTGTAACTAATCCCATTCTTAGTCAAAGTATACACATTTTTCTTCCCCCCATGTTGTGCATCAACATAATATTTCCAAGGTCTTCCTAGGAGAATATGACACGCATCCATATCCACAACTTCACACAAAAATTTATCTTTATATTCTTCTACTTGAAATTCTACCCAACATTGCTCATCTACTAAAGCTTGTTAATCCTTATTAAGCCAAGATACTTTATAGGGGCTTAGGTGGGGTATTTTCTTCAAACCAACCTTATCTATCATTGCATTAGAAACTAAATTCTCTATAGACCTAGAATCAACAATAACTTTGCAAATCTTACTAAGTAACTTGTAGTGAGTTTTGAATAGACTCTTTCTTTGTGGGGGCTCCTTGGGAGTTGGCATCTTTAGGACTGTCCTATTGAACATTATGCATTCTCCTTGCTTCAGGTCTACAAATCTAGATGTAGTGGTGTGCAAGGAGGTCACACTTTGAAAGTACTCATCTTGAGTGAGTTGGACTCTTCTATCTCCTCCTAATGTACCAGCCTTGTTTGGACATGAAAAAGATTGGTGACCAACCTGATTCCAAGAAAAACACTTTCCAGTGAATGTGGAGTTACTTCTACCTCCTGGCCTTCCTCTTCTATTACCTCTACCCACTCTGAAATTACCTATGTTATTCTTCTCTCTGTCATACTCTTGGTGATTGGATTCTCCCTGTGGTCTTGGATATGATCCTCTTCCTTGAAACCTTCCCCTACCTCTGAAACTATTTCCTCTTCCTCTACTATTCTATTCTCCTCTCCTTTTTTTTTATTCAATCTTCATAGCCATCTTATAGCATTGGTATACATATTATGGACAAAACAAACTTAGTTCATCCTAGATGCTGTACTTGAGCCCATTCATGTATCTAGCAAGTTTTTGTTTCTCACTTTTAGGGGCCTTTTCCTTCATGGAGATCTTGTGGAATTTATCAGTGTAAGATCCCACATCAAGATCCTTTTGCTTCAAATTCTATAACTTCTTGTGCAGAGTTACTTCATAGTCTTTAGGAATAAAAATTTTCTTGATTTATCTTAACACCTTCTTCCATGTGGTTATAGGGTCCTTTTCTTTTTCCACCCTATCCCTTTGTAGGAAGTTCCACCAACTTAGTACAGGTCCTTTCATTTTGGACTTTGAAATATTTGTTCTCTGTGAGATGGGATATCCTCACATTCAAAATAGTTTTCTAGGGCTTCCACCCAATCCATGCATTCCTCAGGGTCCATCTTGCCTATAAACATTGGTAGGTCTAGTTTGTTATCTCTCCTACCCACTCTCTCCAAAGCTTCTAAGACTCTTTTCTCTTTTGGTGCCTTTGTCTTCTCTTCATCACTCTCCTCCTCTTCTTCTTCTTCTTGGTCTAACTCTGAATCATCCCCATTAGTCCTACTTATCTAAGAACTCTTTAATTTCTCTATTTCTACTTCCATCTTCTTATTCTTATCTCCCTGCTCCCTCAAAGTCTTGGGTAGCTCCATGTTAGTGACCCTTATAGGGATCTCTCCATCAGTATCGTCAGTCTTCTCTAACATTCTTATTCCCAAGAGCTTTTCTAAGCTCTGATGCCACCTAATGCATAGGTTACAACAAGAAGTGTGGTCTTTCTCCTTTGCCTTCAATAAGACACCCAATTTAAATTGGGATCTCCTAGGATCCTATATCCTTTCCCACATAATGTCTTCTACCTATCCAAGGTGATAGAACCAATTTCCAACCTTTCCCAAGTGGATACAATCCAACTCAAATTCTTACACTTTTGAGCTTTAGGGACACTAGCCCTATTTTAGGTCCCAACCTAGAAGTCTTCACCAATGACTTCACCAACTCAAACTAACTATTAGGACACCTTCCTTATGTTGTAAGGACCAATAATCACCCTTTAGTTCATCCCCCCACCTTCTGTTCAGTACCTATCTAGGACTGTCCTAGAATTCCTTGTAGTACTATCTAGGAGGTTTTTCCAACTTAACTTTCCCTCCTGATCACCTTATAGAAAAATAATGATATATCTAGATACCCTTTATGAATTTATGTCAGAACCCAAAGCCTTGAAGTTCAACTCCACTCCAGCAACTCCTAACTCTCACCAAGTTTGAAGACCTAATTGGCCTAATTAGGCTTGGATTTCAAGGCAAGTACTAGAAATTGGGTGCATGTGATTGAAAAAGTGCTTCATATGTCTTCAAATAAATCCCTAAAACTCAAATCCACTCCCACTTCAATCAACCAATAATTCTAACAAACATAACACTCCCTTCTCCTTCATTCTAGGATGAATACATTGATATATTCGGCCTAGGGCTTGATGCATGAGGACCTTACCCTTTGAGCCATCTCCTGAGCTTTTAGAATCACTAAATATACCATCCTAACTTGCATTTTATAGGATCTTAGAGAAATCCACTATATAGAATGCAAGTTAAGACTCCATTTGCAAACTGTGCTTCAAATAGACTCCTTCCTGGACTGGTTTTTGGAAACTTCAATTAAAACTTGTCAAATCAAAACCAAATGACCTCAAATAAATCTCAGGGTAAAAATAACACAAAATAAATTCAAGGAATCAACTTATTTTCCCAAACTCGCAACATGCATGACAGTACCACTCATAAAATGCTCACAAAACTGCTTCATATTCCATTTCCCATGCATCAAAGTTACATCTCAAAAATTATAACCATGTTGGTTCAAAGTAAGCACCTAAGAAAACTTCAAATGTGAATTTGGATTGATAAAAAATTCCTTGTGACTATTGGGCTACCATCTTGCAACTCTCGAGCAACTTTTGAAAGTTGCATGAGCAACTTTTTGATAACTTTTGCAACATTTGGCAAAACTTGTCTTTTCACACTCGATGACCTTAGGAATGAATCCAAACCTATAAAATTGTCATTAAATTCTTAGAATAACATGAATCCAAGTAATTTAACACTAAGGACTCTAAAAACACAAAACATGCTTAAAGAGACATAATCTTAACCAGGTGATCCAAACAGACTAAGGCATCTCTAGGCTCATAAAGTTTCCTAAGGGATCCTTGACCATACACACATGGAACCCAAAACTAAAATAGGATGATCCTCTAAGATCAATCCATTTATGACAAACAAGATCCTCTAGGATCAAACAGAGTTAGTCATGGGTGCACTGCACCATATATGGTAGTGACGTGGTCTGAGGGTGACAGGTGGAAACTTCTTTCTCACTCTTGAATTTTGAAGGATGGATAGAAAAAGGGCCACAAGTGTGCATGATCGTGCCACATGGAGATTCTAAGGAGGAAGATTGACAGTGGTTGCATACTTGTGAGGAAGAAAATAATATTTGTTCAAGGGCTGCGAGTGAGCGAGGATCTGACAGGTGGTAGATGGTCATGAGGTTGCACAATTCATAGGAGGTTGGTGGTCTGGTGTGCGAGTGTGCGAATAGCAGTTATCATGCACTCACCATGGTTAAGATAGATAGAAAGAAGTGATGATGAGTGTGTGACTAACCATTGGCAATTAGTGTCATGCACTTGCACCGGTTAGTGGCAGTTAAGAAGATGTGTTGCGAGTGTGTGACTAAGGAGTAAAGGAATGTTTAGAACTAGTAACATGGTGCCACATGGATGTCTTAGGAAACATAAATAATATTTTGACCATTTCTTTTGCTCCAATCTCGGGTAACTTAAGATGAAAATCAGCGGTCCTATTTTAAAGTTGATCTGAAGATATGTCCCGATCCTTGATACCAGATATCATGCCACCCATGACCATTGCAAGACAAATTTGAATATTTAAATACTTTCTCTCAATATGTTAGACTAATTTTTTTTTCTAGGCAAAAAAGGTGGCAAGTAAACTAATCTGGTCTTATGGGTCATGTCTACAAGTTGTATGATGACGTTAAAGTGCAAATTTGCAGAGTTTAGGGTCATTAATGAGGAGAAATGATGAGTGAGGTTTTTAGATAGAATTAGCATTCTTAGATAACCTTGGACTAGTTTTCTGTCCTTTCTTACAAAAGAATGTAGTTTCTATTCTGCAGTCCATCAGGGATTGGTGGCCTTTTTACAATGCCCGTTCAGTTTGAAGCATGGGTGAGATTTCAGTGTGATGGTCCTGGACAGTCAGTGATGTTTTAGATTAGATATTTTGGTGATCTTTTGAAGAAAGATCAATCAGTGGAAAGAAGAGATTCGACAAATCAGAGTGGTGAAGAAGGACATGGTGCCAGGTAGACTCGACTTTAGATTTGGACTTCTTCTATATATCCTCTTATTTTCTATGTTGTAAGGGTTCCATAATTTTTGGCTCCTAAGTGTGACTCCATGATTTTAGTTCCAGGGATATAGCATATTCATGTTAGGCTATAATTCATGATAAGATAGATAGTTCTTTGATCTTTTGTAAGTTATTGAATTGTGTAATCATTTGGTCATATTGGTATAGATTTTTGACTCATTATACTTAATATAGTTATCTCAGTTTCAAGTCTCTCCTTGGTGTTCATTGCATTAGTTTTCAATTTTCTAATCTATTACATAGAGTTATCTGTGTATATTTTCTATTCCATAGTTCTGATCTAAGATTAGATTAAATACACTTTGGATATGACATAGATTCATTAGGTGTAATTACATAAGGATATTATAAGTAAGTGTATGATCTGAGATATTTGTGTTTATGGCTATGATTCTTTGCCAATAGGTTGTCTTCTATTTCAGTATTTTCATTGAAGGATTGCCCAATTTATAAGGCACTGATCAAGAGCTAGTTTACTCTTTGTTGACACATGTCTGATAGAGTTTGGTTATGTTCTTCCTTTTAAACATAAAAACCATATTCAAGTCCCTATTATTTGTGGTGTTTGTTTGTTTTCCCATATGGTAATTGAGATTCAATGAATGTATGGTTAGCATTTAGCACTTTCTAATCATAGATATGTTGTTTAAATCTAAAATTAGTAAGGAGTTGTCAAAGTTATATCAATCTAGATTAGGTGCACCCGCCTTGGTTTAACAAAGCCAAAAGTGTAGAGTGTGGTCTTGTCCCTATAGTTGGTCTAGTTGTCTTGCAGAGCTTCCATAATTGGATCTAACCACTCCTAACATCAGTCTCAAGGCATACTGGTAGCTTTAAGTAGCATAAATATTTTCAAACACCAACACCTTCTAAGATAAATATTGATTGTCAATTTTTTTTTATAATTTATGGATAGAATAATAATTATTTAAAATTTAGACAAGAGTCTACAACACAATGGTAAATTTGTGAGCCTCTCATCTAGAGGGTCTTGGATTCAATTCTACGTAATCTTAATGTATAATAATAATTAGCAGTCGCTCGCTTTTGTGCGTGCAACGGTGAGTCGATAGGAGGTTTTTTTTTCAAGAAAGTAAAATATTTTGTTTAAAATTTAGTAGATATGCTTACAATTACCAAGAAAGAAATTCATGGAATAACTTTTCCCTTAACCTTAAAAACAACTAGTGCTTCAAACCATTCAATGAAACCTAACTAGAAGAATCCAAGATATAGGCATATCTAGAAATAATTCTTGCTTCCAACATCATTAAAAATTTGACCTAATTTGTAATGTATAATCTTTTAAAAACAAATAAAAGGAAAAATACATATTTTTATGAACAAAATCAACACAATATTGTATAATAAAATTTTAATTTAAAACTTTAAATAATTTTTATTTATTATCACTTTTTCATCAAATTTTATATATAAGAAATTTTATTATTTAATATCAAAATTAGGCATTTTAAGATAACTAATTGAGCTTGTCCAAAAAACTCTCCACTCTATTCTAATGATGAATTAGGATAATTCATATTAACAAGCCTATTGTATCAAACATTTAACACAAGATAATATTTAAATTGTTATATTTTAAAGCACCACCTTTTACATATATGATACACATTTTATCTGTTTAATAAATATGTAATTGTTACAACATGTAAATAGTATAATAAAACATGAAATTTACTTCTTTCTTATGATAGTAGAAGACAAAGAGTTTTCTTTGGATAAATTAAAAAATTGTGAACTCCAAAACTCTTATTTGAGATAGACACTAAATATAAAAGCAATAAAGCGAGTTTGAAACATTGGCTGAAATACAAAGAGGTACATGGCTGAAACATTACCTATTTACACTCTCTAGTCACTCTGCCTAAATCATAAAACATCTACAAATAAGTCATTCAACCTACACGTTACCAAATATATTGAAGAAATAGAACAACACATAATAATTATTTATGTACCCAAGAAAAACACTCATACAAAAAAGTGTTTCCATACAATTTAGGATTACATGCCTAGTATTCAAGAACTACTAACTTTATGGATTACTTACTATCTTATATCGATCAAATTTAATATTTAATAAAGAATACACTGAAACATTGCCTGAAACAACATCCCACTTTTAAAATAGAGAGACACAACAATATCTGAATCAACGCCCACAATCAATAGTTATAATGAAATGGGATTCAATTAACATGACCTTGAAATACAAAAGAACCCAGTGACTTTGTGACAATAATAATGCAAATCCTCTATATTCTAATTTAGAAGCAAACAACACAATCAATTACACTTTCTAGAACTTAAGTTTATTTTTCAAAATATGTGTTTCTATTATAAAGTGAAAATAAATCAACTTTAAAATTTAAAATTATTTATTAAATTGTTTTCTTTTTCAAATACTTCATCTTAAATAAAAATATTTCTATTATAAATTTTAAAAATCAACTTCAAAGTTGAGTAGTATTTATTGATTTATTTAATATTTATTTCTATTATAAATTTTAAAAAGCAACTTCAAAATTTAGTTGAAGATTTGTTTCTATTATAAATTGAACTTATAAATTTTAGACTATAATATTATTTATTAATTTATTTACTTTCTTTAAATATTTCATATTTAATTATAAAAATGGTAGTTTTTAATTTGAAAATAAAATTTATTATTAGAATTGTATTTTTAAATGTTTAAGCTTTATGTATATACATTTTAACAATTAGATAATACAAGAGTAAAAAATTAGGTATGCATGCAAATTTTATTAAACATTCAATTACCCTGTACGACCATATAAAATGAAACCACGCAACTAATTTTATCTTAAAAATGAAAACCATAGTCTTTGTTGCAAAGTGATTAAATAATAATAACATGCTTAACTGCCACTTCTCTATTTTCCTCATATTATTCTTTCCCTACCTATCTAATAACTCAAAACCCCAATCTACAAAGAGCTTCTGAAAACACACAGGAATTTACAAAAACTGTGAACTAAAAAATACAGTAATTGATTATGATTCTAAACTTTAAAGTGCAGCCCCATATTTTCAATCTAAATTATTGAAAACTTAATCGGCATAGGATTGTGAAAATACACAAAGATTTATAGAAAAAAAAAAACATAACTAAATTACTGAAAAACACAACTATTGGTTATGATCTCTAACATCTAAAACACAACCCGCATTTTCCATGCAAAGTTACCATGAAGTGGTCATTGATTATTAAATTTGAAATGCATGTTTTATTAGCCCCGAGCACTGCACATAATGTTTAGCTACTAAATATCCGTGTCTAAAGAATATCATTTCCTAGGCATATAGAACCTTGATACCAAGCATAGATTCACCAATAAAGACACCCTACAATCTGTTGAGTGTTTCACAGTTGAATAACACAGGTCACTGAGTCGCATTTGAGAATAGAAAAGCAAGAATGTATGATGGAACTGGAAAGTTGATCGGCACTGGTGAACAATCTAAAGGTAAACTATTCTATCTTGACACAGATGAAACTACTTTCTTATTGGAAAAGAATGAAGATATATGGTTATGGCATAAAATAATTTGTCCTGCATATTTTGACAACATGGTTAAGATTAGTAAGAAAAGAAAAGTTAGAGGCTTACTAGGCTTATCTAAATCAGACCATGTAATGTGCAAAAATTGTCAAATGGGAAAGATGTCAAAATCTAGTTTCAAGAGAGAATTTTTCATCTAATGATATTTTGGAGTTAGTTCATACACACCTATGTGGACCAATGAGAACACAGAGCTGTTATGGGGACAAATATTTTATTTTATTTGTTGATGACTACTCTAGGATGATGACTGTCATGTTCCTAAAAGAAAAATATGAAGCATTTAAGATGTTTAAGTGGTACAAAGATAAAGTGGAAAAACAAAATGGTAGAGATCTGATAGAGGAGGTGAATTTATTTTTGATGAGTTCACTAACTTTTGTAATGAGTATGGAATCAAAAGAAAGGTTTCTACACCGAGGATGCCACAAAAGAATGGAATTGTTGAAAGAAGAAATAGATCAATTCTTGATTGTGCCAAAACATTGATGATTGAAAAGATTATTGCACAAACATACCAGAGAGAAGCAATCAACACAAATGTTTATACATTGAACCGATTACAACTGAAGAAAGATTTTAAAAAAACACCTTATGAGCTATGGTATGGTTATACACATAATGTGAGCTATTTTAGAATATTTGGTAGTCGGTGTTATATTATGAAAGATGATCTAAATGGTAAATTTGATTCAAAAAGTGATGAAGAAATATTTTTTGGATATTATACTAAGAGTAAAGCTTACAAATGTTTGAACAAGATAACTAAAAAAATCATTGAGAGTGCAAATGTAAAAGTTGATGAATATGTTGAGAAAAATGATGAGGACAACATGAAAGAACCTAAAGATTACAGTAGATTTGTCTGCAAGGAAGGACCTAATACTATACCGATGTAGATGCCTAATGTTACCATGCAACAGGGTAATGTCACCAGGCAACAGGTAGCACAGACCGAGAATCAGGAAAATGTTGAAACTGAAGATCATGAACCAAAAGAAAATGAACCTATAGAAGAAGATAATGAAGAACAAAGAGTTGAACCTATAATTTCTAAATATGTGAGAATAAATCATCCACATAATCATATTATCAGATATAAAAAAGAAGGCATGATGAAAAGAAGTAAGTTTAGAGATGACACTTGTTTAATTTGTGAATTTGAGCCTAAGAATGTTAGAGATGCATTAGAAAATGAAAATTGGATTAATGCTATGTGTGAGGAAATTGAGAAAATACAGAAAAATAAGACATGGACATTTGTACTGAGATCGAGTGATAAAAATGTCATTGGCACCAAATGGATTTTCAGAAACAAACTAAATGAAGATGAGAATGTAACCAGAAATAAAGAAAGATTAGTTTGCAAAGGGTATGCACAAGAAGAAGGAATTGACTATGGAGAAAATTTTGCACCCATTGCGAGACTTGAAGGAGTAAGAATACTACTTGCATATGCTGCATATAAAGGATTCAAGGTATATCAGATGGATGTGAAGTCTGCATTTTTGAAAGGAGTGAATGAAGAGATCACTGACCTAGTGATAATTTACTGTGATAATACAAGTGCTATAAATATTTCAAAGAATCTTGTGATGCGTATCTATTAAATATCACTACTTGAGGTAACAAGTACAATAAAAATAAGTAATACTGGAATATGTACAATCAAAAGAACAACTTGCAGACATATTCACAAAACCCTTATCGAAGGATACATTTGAGTACTTGAGAGGTAGAATAGGGGTTCATCCCTTGTCTATTGGTAACTAAGCTGAGTAGGAGGTTGCATCAACCTACATGAAATTAGAATATCAAGCATGTTAATGCAAATCTGAAATGGACTGACACAGAGATATCAGTACACTGCAAGGTACCTACTGCACTAAAAATCAAAGATATTTTATCTTGCTACTAAAGAGATGCATATTTCTTTTTGGCATTGTTGTCAAAGGAAGATAAATGATCAATGAAATATTTATCCACGAAAGGGAGAAAAGAGAAAGGGAGAGACATATCTAATATACAGAAACATTCAAGAGCTAAAAATTCAAAACTAGTGGAAAAGAGAGTCTACATGGTGAGTTTTTTTTTTATACTGACACAATTTATATTCAAGCTAGGGAGAGCTACAGAATTGTTGCAGCTGTAGATCAAAAGTTCGGTATTTATTATATGGCATTTTATATTGCATATTTCATATTGTGTTGCCATCAATGCCAAAGGGAGAGATTGATGAACTACAACTAATTATATGTTTGAAGTCATTTGTTGATATTCAATCAAGTTGCAGATGTGATGATAAACATTATCAGTTAATGTATTGTCATTGATATCAACTTATTTGAGTATTACTATGGTGGAAAACATGTGTTATGAATTTAAGATCTGGAACAAACAATGTTTATGTGGTCGTAAAATGAAGAGTTTTGTATACACCGAGAGACAATCAATACTAAGTAAAACATAGTTTATACTGAGCATAATGTTAACCAAGCAAGGGATTGCCAACACAACTATTGACCGAGCAATTTAATCAAACCGAGGCCGACTAAGATGCTGAGCTAGCAATTGATGATTTTGAGGTAAAAGATAAAGTTTTTTATTTGATCAAATGGTTATGAGAATTCAATGAAGATCAGACAAAAAAGATTGAAACATGTTTTTAACACAACTCCTGAGGATGGATCAAGCGAGAAAATCAATGATAGAGATTAAGAAGAAAAAATTGAAGGATGGAAATTAAATGAGACATGATGTCTATATAAGAGACAAGAGATTCATTTTGAATCACATGATGTTATGATCCACATATGCAAATTTTATGCATGACTGATCAAACTGGTTAAAGACAGAAACAAGCATTTGTTTGCAAACATCACTAAGAAAACAGAGGAAAGAGCATTACCGAGTAGAAAAAGTATGAAGTATGAAATGAACTAAAGTGAACAAATTGATCAGAGGTGTTATGTACTTAGCATAGATCTTAATATCTACAAAACAGAGTTGTATTTGAATTGGATCATTACTGTATCAGTTTAACCACTGTTATAGATAAATATCTTAACCGAGTAGGATAGTGAAACTCCTTATTATGAAATTCTAATGAATGTTGAGTGTTTTCTTGTTGAACCCATAGTGAATGCATGGTCAAGAGAGAACTGTTAGTTTTAAATCCTCTAACTAGGTCACATTTAACAGTGTGCATTGTAACCTTTAATAGGGTTGGCTCTTCCCTGAGCTCACTTCAGAAGAGTAAAAATATTTTGGGTTACCGGTCCCCGGTGGTTTTTCCCTTAGCAGGGTTTCCATGTTAAAATTTTATGTGTCAATGTGCATGAATTTTGTTGATTGTTATTTTACTTTACACTTTACTTTATTGACCTAGATCGGTAATCATAGTATTAATTTAGTGATTCTCAGTAAACACTATAGATGAAAGTTTAAGATTACATAATACATTTTCACCAAGTTGAATTATATGTTTGAATTTGTTTTGATATACATCTGAAGAAATTTGGGGCTATAGGATAATTTATGACGAAATTGATTCTAACTGATTCACCCCCCCTTAGTTATTCTAACATATAGAACCTTGATGCCAAACATAGATTCATCGAGAATGACACCCTGTGCAATAATCTGTACACTATAGTAATAGGAAACAAAAGGGAAAACAAAAATGTATACAAAAAGAGACATGAAAGAAAAAAAAAAACCTATTTTTTCAAGAAATGTTTGAAATCTTACAAAGATTTTCATTTAAAACCTTGTGGCTGCAAAAAATCTGGGAGACCTCATACTTCATAGCTATAAGTCTATTATGTGTCTTCTTCACAATGTTTGGCAATTCATAACCATGCCATCCAAGTCTTCATGCAATCTCCCTCTCTTATCGACCAGATCAATGCTACCTCTCTTGAATATTAAAATACACAACATGATTACCATCAATTCCCCAAAAGTACAAATGCATAGACAAAATTGGTAACATGCATAGAAAAAATTGCACTTACACTCATAGGATAAAAATGATCAATGGGAAAGGTAGGAAAAAAAAATCTTATTCATACTAGAAGAAGATGAATTTTTAATTCAAATTAGAAACTTGCCCCAAAAAATAGAAAAAAGACAAAAAAAATAGTTAATTTTCATTGGTGGAAAATAATTCATTGAGTGTGCATAGGTAACTTTCTATTTTTTATTTCATAACTGAAAAATATAAACTATCCCGGAAGAGGGCTGACAATTATGTGGGAAGAGAAAGTCACTTCTAGGAGCAAAGCTCCCACACAAAGCCTATTGACTTAATTAATCTCAAATAATAATAATAATAATAATAATTAATATAGACTTCGACCAATTACCTATAAAAATAAATAAATATATATTTTTTATAAATATAATTAGTAAAACTATATTACATATAATAAATATTTAATTCTTAATAAAGTAGTGCAAATAATCTAATTACTATTTTAAAACATGCATTATAATATGTAATTGCTACTACCTAATTTAAGATAAAATCGTGTGTTGATAATAAATGAAAATCCTAGGTGATAAATTTCTTATATAGATATAAATATTGTAAAATTAGAAAATGAGTATAAATTAGTAATATATGCAAAAATCTCAAATTTACTCAAAAGTTTCTAAATTAATATGTTTAATTGAGAAAAGATTTTAAATTAATATAATATAGAATAAACTATATAGAAACTTTTATTTGTGATAAAAAAATATAAAATTACAAAATAATTATAAATTAGTAATACATGCAAAAATATCAAATTAATTAAGAAAGTTTGTAAGTTTATATGTTTTATTTTAAAAAATGATTTTAAATTAATATAAATATATAATAAATAATATTAAAACATTTATATTGCATACTAATATTTTAAATCTGCAAAGCAAGTTTCTAAAATTCATATATTGTATTTTAAAAATATTTTAAATTAATAAAAAATATAGAAACATTTATATTATAAAATAATATATATTTATCATATATTATACCATATATTTATATTCTTAAATAAAATGCTATATCACTTATAATAAATTTTGACAATTGGGGTTCACCCCACAGTGCAGCGGTAACTGCAAATAATGTTAACATGGAAGTGTTGTGTTCAATTTCCTGCATGTTATAAATACAATTCAAATATATGCACAATAGACATGTAGTGCCTACCCTTTAGTTGCTTTTAATTACAGTAGTAAACTCTTTTTGGCCACTTACAAGTGTGCATCGACTACTCTAGTTCTATTTGTAGTTGATATTGTATAACATTTCGATGGATTTTGTGTGATTTTATGTGGATACTGTTAGAATTATGATTTGTTTTATGATGCTTATCTCATGTTATGATGACATTTATGATTTTGGATTACTGACAATACTGACATTATGATTGTATGCACATGGATCATATGTATGCCCTTAAACTTTGTATAATGTGATTTTTTATGGTATGAGGTGGAGTCGCAGTCGCTTGCATGTGAGACCCACATGATATACCGTCCCCAACCATTGTTTGTATATATTATACATATGCACATGCTCATCTTTTTGATGATAGGATTGTAGGTATTAGGCATCGTCTTCCTTAAATTGGCATGAGTGAGTGTGCTCTATTGCAATGTCTCAATGGTAGGGGGAGATAACAAACAGGTCCAAAATACCTCAACTTAAACCATTTATTGTCCTGAAAAAGTGGACAAGATTATGTGTTTTCACCCTTCAAAATCCATCAAGTGACGTGGATTCGAGAACCTTTCCTTGGGTATGAGTTTTGCTTATTTTGTCTTAGCCAGATTTTTGAGCTTGTATGTTTGATTTAATGTTATATTCGTGTTAGAATAGAATTTGGGTTATTATGTTATTAATGTTACATTTATTTAAATCCTGTTAATTATAAAATAATAAATCAAGGGGGTATTTTAATTAATAAAGGTTAATTAAAATACTTTTGTCGATTAAAAAGATTTAATTAAATTCCTAACTTTTATTAAAAGGGTGTAATAAACTTTTAAGTCCAAAATTGAATTAAGTTGTATTTTGGAGGATAAAGATGAATTTTTCAAAAATCAAATCTTTTGATTCAAAAGTCAATCTGGACTTATTTTTGAACCTTAGGGGTAAGTTTAGAAATCCTAGGTTAGGAATTTTTTCCTATTTTAGGAAATTTTGGCTCTTCTCAAGAACACACATGTTTGAGGGATTTGAGCTTTGGAATTTGACGAGGTGTTTTTGAAAGCTGAAGAGCATTTTAGAAGGCTTTCTTGTTTACTATTGGATGTGTTTTTTCAGATTTGTGAAGAACTTGAGGTAGGATCCTAGATCTGAATTTGTGTGTGTATATTTTAATGAAAATATTTTCTTATGAAAGTTGTATTTTTTCTTAAAGTTTAGCTTTGGTTGATGCATTATGTCTGAAACTCTTTCTGTACCTCCTAGGATAGATTAAGACTAGGTCTGTGGATTCAAAACTATAGAAAACAAATTGTAGAGTCCAGATTTGAGATTTTAGAAAAATGAGCTTTGCTTAGAAATTAAATTTTGTGTTCTAGAAGAAATTTTTGAAAAATTGTTTCAAATGCATAATCACACTTAGAAAAATAAACTCATTAATGTTTAGGGAAAAAAACATGAACATAGTTCTTTTATTAAAATTATTCAAAAAATGATTTTATGGTTATTATTGTTTTAGTAATTAATGAAAATATATTTATTAAAAAAAAAAAATTTCTTACTAGTTGTTGTTTTTTTAACAAACTGTGTTCTGTATATATGTATATATGTATATACATACATACATATATATATATATATATAAAGGAAATAAACATAAAAAATAATTGATGGAGGCGGGGGGTCTCATTCCCCACCCACGGCAGCTAGGCTGCTGGCGACAGT
This sequence comes from Thuja plicata, assembly GCA_018584345.1. Taxonomy (NCBI): domain Eukaryota; kingdom Viridiplantae; phylum Streptophyta; class Pinopsida; order Cupressales; family Cupressaceae; genus Thuja; species Thuja plicata. The sequence continues at coordinate 913,460 of MU228546.1, forward strand.
CTAGACTGGCTACAACAACCACACGCCACCACTACAACAGCCTAAGGGAGGGCCCACCTCCCTTAGCATTGGGGTGCGGGGTACACCCCCCCAAATGTTAGTTTGTATTTTATTTAATATTATTTAAATTTAAATTTAATATATTTAAGAATTGGTTTTTTATTACTTTACTTCAAATCTTTTTTTTAATAATGTTTTAATGTGTTTAATGTAAAATTTATTTGTTTATTCATTTAATATTAATTTTAATTAAATTAATATTAAATAATGTAAAATGAGTGTTAGTTTTTAAGATTTGTATTTAGTAATTTAATATAGTTATAATATTAATTAATTTATTATGAGTTAGTATTTTGTTTAATATAATGTTAATTATTAAATAAAAAGGAATTATTAAATTATGATTAAATGTTTGATTTATTTTATATTGTATATTATCGTGAACTTTTCCATGTTTGGTGTAGTTTCTTTTAGGCTTTTGGGGAACTACGTTGGCTTTAGGGAAATGTACCAGAGGCTAGGGGTTTTTATGTAGCTATATATCTTTTTCGTCTTATAATAAAGTATCTATTTGATTATCTTTAGCCAACTATTATCTTAAGCTCATGTATGAGTAGACTTGTGAGAGTATGTATTTATTTGATTTTGGTTCGTAGACCAATTGTGTCCCTGATAGCCTTATATGGAACTAAATTCTGACTATCATACATATACGGTACTTTTGAGATTAAATTATCACTATGAGCTTAGGGTAGGTAAACTAGTGTCTAAGGGAGAGTGGCTTGCAATGAGGCCCAGGACCCTAAGAGGTTGCCAGGGTAACTCATTGTAAGTTACTTAATAAGTGATAACCAGCTAATACACAATGGGGTTTTAAAATGAATTAATAAGATGTCTATATTTCTCACCCATGCCTTGAGTTCTTGTATAGGGTAGGATGGGAGTGGGAGAATATGCTTGATTTGATCTTACATAGTTAGTGTCCTTGTCTGTATGAGAGGTTATTGATACTGCATAGAGTCACTATGGGGTCGAGCTCTAGCGAGACTGCCGGGGTAACTCTAGAGTTTACTCATGTGATGACACTTTGCGATATTCACTTTAGATTTTCCTACATGTGTTGGTTTCCTTTGGGTTTATAGGTCTTTACCTGTTTAGTTGGAATTGTACCTTGTGATAGAGAGCTATAAGGATCCCTTGTTTAGTCCTACTTTATGATTGGTTTGTAAACTGATTGGGATCTGTTGTTATCTCCCCAACACAATGGGAGTGGACTATTTAGGTGCCATGAGGATGGGTGGTAGTTACCCTCTTTACCATTAGAGACCTCAACGTCCTTGTACCTTTGTTGATGATCATGTAGCAGTTGTACCATAAAAAAACATCTTTTGAGATATACTCTTATCTTTCTTAAGTTGTTTATCATATCACGGATTTGTATATCAAATGTTTTTACTGATAGATTAATATATTGTACTTGCATTTGATTATAATTATGTACCCTGCAACTTGTGCAGCGGATGTCATTTCTTTAGATATACCTTATGATATCAAATGTATTCATATCATTATTTATGAGATGTTGTAATTGTTATTCATTATGTACTTTGGCATATTTATAATTAGTTTTTAATTAATTTTATGAGTAATTCCTACATTATGGAACCCTTGAGAATTGTATCCTTGTTGAGTTTACTTTTATGTTAATACTTTGTGTTTCACTGTAATTGCTTCCTCTTAATTGTTCATCTTGAATGTAAACTTAAAAAAAAATTATTATGTAAACTTAGTTACTTGTTATAGGTTAATTTCTCTTGGGTTCCATAGTGGGGTGTTACATTTGGTATCAGAGCTCATGTTTCACTACATTGGGATCTCTGGTAATCACATACACCCACTAGTTGTTTAGTAGTTGAAAACTTGAAACAAAATTAGAAATATAACAATCTTGTATTTCAGACTACTATTTAAGACCATATACCATGTCTTTACTTAATGACTTATTTCGTGTTAACGTTTCTTCTCAATGTTGATATAAGAAGATGGTTAACAAAACTAGATCAGCTACTAGGGTTGAAGTGTAGGCCACAGTAAAGGGCATGGAAGGGGTAGGATCCATAGCACATCTACGGGTCCAAGGATTGAGAGTTTGCATGAGGAGAATAGGGAGGAGCGCAGTGAAGAATGAGAGGTTGATCCAGAGTCTCAAACTATGCACCTACTTTAGGCCATTTTGGATAGCCTTCCCAAGGCGAATAGAGATTAGGGGGAAGAGCATCACTATGAGGAGGAGAATAGACAAAGATCCAGGAGCCCAAGAAGGAAGGGAATTGCGGGTGATCAGGTGGATGCTAAGGTTGGGAAGATGAGATACCTTTTGAGATCACGACCACCTCCATTCAATTATCTTGGTACTAGGTTTGAGGCAGAAACTTAGCTCATTGCATTGGATCATTATTTTTCTATGCAGCAGTTTGATACCAATGTCAAAGCAAGGTGTTCTATGATACACCTCGAGGGGTTTACAAACACTTGGTGGAAGATTGAGGAGGATAACTTGGGGCTTAGGATGGATTCACCACTTGGGAATTGTTTCTCAAGAAATTTTGAGAGTGCTTCCTATCCCACCAATGACACTAACAGCACGCAGATGAATTCCATAATCTGCAGCAGTTATCCCATACAGTTCAGGAGTATGAGAGTTAATTTTTAGAGTTAAAGCCATATGCAGGGTTTACTGATAAGTCTCCACTGATGTTTCAACATTTCATTAGGGGGATTAATGGTCACATCATTGGGGTAGTCAAGGTTTTCATACCTAATAACCTCAAGGAGGTAGTCAACAAAGCTACTCTAGTATAGGCAAATCAGACTTCTCATCATGGTGGCTAGATGGGTGTTCACACTGGGGGATTTTCTTCTTCAGGGTTTCAAGGTAATTAGTCTCAAGGGGTTGGGAACTTCAAGAAACCCTTCTCTTAGTTCAAAGGTAATTAGAGCCAGCAATAGAAGGGTTCATATCCTCCAACTTAGAGTGGTAGTTCTCATTTAAAGAGCTTCCATAACTTTCAGCGTAACAAGAAAAAGCAGTCTAGTTAGCCATCACAAAGCTCACATTAAGTGGCTAGTAGAGAAAACTATCAATAATCTACTGCATGCTCATCTGGGAGAGGTTGTGATAGAGGTGGTGGTTTCTTCTCTTGTGTTCAATTTGGATACATTGTAGTGAATTGTCCTCAATGTGCACCACAATTTTTAGGGTAGAAGGCCATAGCTTCTGAGCCTATAGTAGGAGATGCTAGTAGATCCCATAAGTTTTTTGCAGTTGTGGATCATCACTAGGCAGAGAACCAGGGCACAATGATAGATTAAACCTTGGGTTCTACTCGAGGTATTTCTCTTTCTATCTTGTTTTATTAAGGAGCTACAAATTCTTTTATATCTCCTTTTGTAGTAAAGCGATGTGGGCTTGTGATAGGAAAGAAGGAAATAAGTTGGCAAGTAGAGTTAGCCTCAGGGGAAAGGGTACCAACAGATTCTCTAGTTCTTAATTGTGAGTCAAACTTGGGTAAATTCACTACCTTGATGGACCTTTGTGTGATTCCTTTAGGGTCATATGATGTTGTCCTTGGGATGGATTGGTTAGGATCTCATGGATCTAACATTGATTATAGACAAAAGATTATCAGATGCAAGGATGATGTTGGAAAGGACATGGAGATTTTGGATTCTCAATGTCCTATTTCCCTTTGTATGATTTCCTCCATGAAACTCAAGCGAAGCATGCGAAAGGGATATCAGGTTTTGGTTGTATCTATGAATGAGCTAGATGAAGTTGAGATAGAGGGAAAGACTCTTGATCATCCTATTCTTCAAGAATTCATAGATTTCTTTCTGAGTGATATTCTGGGTATGCCACCAAAGTGTGACGTAGATTTTTGTATTGACCTCATTTTGGGAGAAGATCCTATTTCTACAACTCCTTACCGAATGATCACTCAAGAGTTGATTGATCTACGACTCTAGTTAGAAGATTCTTTGGAAAAGGGTTGCATTCAACTGAGTATTTCCCCATGGGGAGCACCTGTACTCTTCATCAAGAAGAAGGATGGATCCTTATGCTTGTGCATTGACTATAGAGAGTTGAACAAGGTAACAATAAATAACAGGTATCCTTTGCCAAGGATTAATGACCTATTTGATCGGATTAAGGGAGCCAAGGTGTTCTCTAAGATAGATCTCAAGTGAGGATATCATCAGTTGCGATATAGGATGCAGATATTCACAAGACTGCATTTCACACTCGCTATGGATATTATGAGTTCACATTAATTCCTTTTGGCTTGATGAGTGCTCCATTCGTCTTAATGTTCTTGATGAATGGAGTATTCTTCTCTTATCTCAATCACTTTGTTCTCATCTTCTTGGATGACATATTGATATATTCTAAATACCTAGAAGAGCACAAGGAACATATGCGATAGGTTTTGTAGTGCCTTCTGGATAATTAGTTATATGCCAATGCAGAAAAATATGAATTCTTTCAGTCACAAGTTCAGTACCTGGGTCATTTCATTTCAGGTGAGGTTATCTTAGTGGATTCCTCAAAGAGTCAGGCAATGGTGGACTGGCTAGCACCCACTAATGTGTCTAAAGTTTATATTTTCATGGTATTGGCTAGATATTACTACCAATTTGTTTAGAACTTCACTAGAGTTTCTCACTCTATCACTTCTCTTCAAAGGAAAGGAAATAAGTTCATTTGGATAGAGAATCGCAAAGAGCCTTTCCAAAACCTCAAGCAGTGTTTGACTAGTGAACCTATTATAGAAGTGTCTAATCTATTGCATGAATTCATGGCGTGTATTGATGCTTCTTTGGAAGGTATAGGGGCAATCCTTATGCAAGGACATGTGATTTCTTGTAAATCTCGCAAACTCAAGGATCACAAGCTGAACTATCCTACACATGATATTGATTTAGAAATAGTAGTTCATGCATTGGTCCGATGGAGGTATTTTATTTTAGGACATCGATTTGATCTTCATAGAGATCACTGCAACCTACAATATATATTTACCCAACCTAATCTGAATGCTAGGAATAGATGAGGGATGGAATTCCTCTGTGAGTATGACTTTTAAGTCAAGTATATTCAGGGTAAGGAGAATGTGGTAGTTGATGCCTTGAATCGAAGGAGGCATGAGATATAGACATTAACTCTTGGTGTAGACTTCCAGAGTCGTATACTCCAGGAACTTCCAGCAGATACTTGGTATTAGGAAGTGAGTGCAGAGATTGAATTAGGGAGACCTTTAGAGGGAAGATTGGCAGGTATTTTCTAGAGATAGATGGTCTTTTGTGTCACATAAGCTAGATATATGTACCTCCATTAGATAATATTTGTGCATTGATTCTATCTGAAGCTCATCCTGCACCTTACTTGGCACATCCAGGTGTCAAGAAGATGTATGTAGATCTTAGACAGATTTATTATTGGACCGGTATGAAATGAGACATTGTTGATTTTGTGGCAAGATGTCTAGAGTGTCAAAGGGTTAAGGCAGGCCACCACCATCCAATAGGGCTTTACAGCCTAATCTCATTCCATCATGGAAATGGGATATCATATCGATGGATTTCATCATAGGTTTGGTTGTGACTCCTCGTAGACACGATGCTATCATGGTTATTGTTGACCGGTTGACCAAGGTGGCACATTTTTCTCCTACAAGGGAATCCTATACAATAAATTTAGTGGCTAAAGTATTTATGCGGGAAATTGTGAGACTACATGGTATTCCCCGCAAGACTATATCATATAGGGATCCATTATTCACTTCTACATTTTGGACTTCTTTGTAGCATGATCTAGGAGCTCAACTAAATTTTAGTTCAGCATATCATCCTGAGACCGATGGTTAGACAGAGCAGTTCAATCAGGTATTAGAGGATATGTTGAGGATGTATGTCATGAACAGACAAACTCACTGGGAGGACTATCTATACCTGGTTGAGTTTTCTTATAACAATGTTTACCATAGCTCTATTAATATGTTTCCTATTCAGGCTTTGTATGGTCATCCTTTCCATACACCTTTGAGTTGGGATAGGCTAGAGGACCGTATTCTTCTAATTCTTGAAATGCTTTGAGATATGGAGTAGCGAGTAGAGTGCATTCAAGAGCATTTGGTCATAGCCTAGGATAGACAAAATAAGTATGTAGATGCTCATACGGTGGATAGAAAGTTCACAGTTGGTAATAGGGTATTCTTGAGAGTGCGACCATAAAAGAGTCCAATCCATTATGGAAAGGGTTCAAAGTTGGCACCTCGTGATATAGGACCTTTTGATATTCTTGAGAGGATAGGACCAGTTTCTTACTGTCTTGTCTTGTTGCCTATCTTATCTCGCATTCATGATGTTTTCCATGTTTTAATTCTTAGACAATATATTATAGATGTGACACATGTTCTTTATTGGAACACCTTATAGATAGAGGATAGACAACTATCTTTGGAGCCTGTTTGAATTCTATAGCAGCAGGATTTGACCCTCAGGAATCGCAACATCAAGTAGGTAAGGGTCCATTGGGACCCTTCTGATGAGTCGTTAGTGACTTGGGAGGATGCAGCGAGATTATGAGATTTATATCCCTATTTGTTTGTAGGATTCCAGGAGTAAGCCTAAGCTAAGAGGGGTGAATTTAGTTCCCACCCTTTAGTTTCTTTTAGTTATAGTAGTAAACTCTTTTTGGCCACTTACATGTGTGCATTGACTACTCTAGATCTATTTGCAGTTGATATTGTATAACGTTTCAATGGATTTAGTTAGAAGGAACCATGGATTTTGCATAATTTTATGTGGATATAGTTAGAATTATGATTAGTTTTATGATGCTTATCTCATGTTATAATGACATTTATGATTATGGATTACTAACAATACTGACATTATGATTGTATACACATGGATCATATGTATGATTTTACTTTTTGTATAATGTAAATTTTTATGGTATGAGGCAGAGTCATAGTCACTTGCATGCGAGACGCACATAATATACTGTCCTCAACCATTGTTTGTATATATTATACATATGCACATGTTTGCCTTTGTGATGAGAGGATTGCAGGTACCGTGCATCATCTTCCCTGAATTGATAGGAATGAGCGTGCCCTATTGCAACATCTCAATGGTAAGGGGGGAGATAACGAACATGTCCAAACCAAACTTAAACCATTTATTGTCCTGAAATAGTGGACAAGATTATGCATTTTCACCCTTCAAAATCTATCAAGTGACATGAATTCAAGAACCTTTCCTTGAGTCTGAGTATTGCTTATTTTGTCTTAGTCAGATTTTTGAGGTTGTATGCTTGATTTAAGGTTATATTCGTGTTAGAATTAAATTTGGGTTATTATGTTATATTTATTTAAATCATGTTAATTATAGAATAATAAATCAAGGGGGTACTTTAATTTATAAAGGTTAATTAAAATACTTTTGTTGATTAAAAATATTTAATTAAATGCCTAATTTTATTAAAAGGGTGTAATAAAATTTGAAGTCCAAAATTGAATTAAGTTGTATTTTGGAGGATAAAGATGAATTTTTGAAAAATCAAATCTTTTGATTTAAAATTCAAGTTGGAGCTACTTTTGAATCTTAGGGGTAAGTTTAGAAACCCTAGGTTAGGAGTTTTTTCATATTTTAGTAAGTTTTGGCTCTTCTCAAGAACACATAGTTTTGAGGGATTTGAGCTTTGGATTATGACAAGGAGGTGTTTTTGAAAGCTCAAGAGCATTTTGGAAGGATTTCTTGTTTACTACTAGATGAGTGGTTTCAGATTTGTGAGGAACTTCAGGTAGGATCATAGATCTGAATTTGTGTGTCCATATTTTAATGAAAATCTTTCCTTATGAAAGTTGTATTTTTGCTTAAAGATTAGCTTTGGTTGATGGGTTATGTCTGAAACTCTTTCTGTATATCCTAGGATGGATTAAGACTAGGTCTGTGGATTCAGAACTATAGAAAATAAATTGTAGAGCCTAGATATGAGATTTTAGAAAAATGAACTTTGCTCAGAACTTAAATTTTGTGTTCTTGATGAAATTCTTGAAAAACTGTTTCAAATGCACAATCAGACTTAGAAAAATAAACTCATTAATGTTTAGGGAAAATAATGAACATAGTTCTTTTATTAAAATTATTTATAAAATGATTTTATGGTTATTATTGTTTTAGTAATAAACAAATATATATATATATATATATATATAATAAAATTAAAAAAGAATTGATGGGGGTGGGGGGTCCCATTCCCCTACCCTCGACAGCTAGGTTGTTGGCGGCAGTCTACACTGCCTAAAGTAGTTGTAGCTACCTACAACAGCTAGGTTGCCCACGATAGCTAGACTACCTATGACAGCCATAAGCCGCCACTACGACAGCCTAAGGGGGGCCCACCTCCCTTGGCATTGGGGTGCAGGGTACATCCCCCCTCCCAATTGTTAGTTTGTATTATATTTAATATTATTTAACTTTTAATTTAATATATTTTAAAATTGTTTTTTAATTACTTTATTTTAAATCTTTTTTTAATAATGTTTTAATGTGTTTAATGTAAAATTTATTTGTTTATTCATTTAATATTAATTTTAATTAAATTAATATTAATTAGTATTAAATGAGTGTTAGTTTTTAAGATTTGTATTTAGTAATTTAATTTAGTTATATTATTAATTAATTTGTTTTTTTATTGCTGGTAAAAATAGGTTTTAGGGGGACCTGGTGGAACCCAAATTTACAATCAAATTTGAATGGTTAAATAATTTAGGGAAGTGTTTTTGCAACTTTTGTTTTCATTTATGCTTGCTTCTTTTCCTTCCATTCATAATTCTATTATTGAAATTATTCTGTCCTATGTATTTATCTTGTCTATTTTCTTGCATTTTCCTGTTAAATATTCTATATTCTATATTTTAAACAGCTTACATATATTTAAATTCATATTTCTAGCCATTGTTTATCTTTCCTGCGACGTCTTATTCATTTTAAAATCCTTCGACAGGGAATATTCTCTTTTTCTTGGCACCTTTGAAAACTGTCTTGGTCACGTAATCTCATGATAAAAAGGAATATGCTCTTATTGTTAAGTGATTCCACGTGAGCCATCGATCTTGTCTTGATCCTCCTTTGATCCAACAATTGGCACGAAGTCTCTTGACAAACCACAGGTTAATGAAATCTTCTTGCGACTTTGAGACCATTCAATCACGTTATCTCTCAATCAAACTCAAAGTTATTAGTAGGGTCACTTTTCTCCTTCAGTCGCGTGAACGCTAGATGATATCGAGGTTAATTCAAAGATTCAAAGAATAAATTATGGTCGTGGATACAAAGAAAATCTTATGGTTGTCGTATTATCTCCAGATCAAAATTAAATATCCTTTACACTTTAGCAACTAGGCGACATCCTTTGGTTGAGTAGTCTCATAAGGAAAGAGATATTCCTAAATGTCTTCGAGACTCAATGATATCCGTTGATCTTAATCGAAGCTTGTTTAAATCTGATGGAAGTCACTAGGTCTTTTGAATTAACCATGATCGGGAAAAAATTTCAATGACTTCGAGACTAGTATAAATTTATAACTCCAGTTTGAGTTGAGTAAGGTTAAAATATTTTTGGTCGCGTAGTCTCATGAAGTAATCAGGGTTAAAAGAAAATTATTGAGATTATATGACCACTCAGTTGCAAAGTCTCCAAAGCATATCAGAGGTTAAACATATGGTTAAGTTCTGATAAGATTCCAAGTACGCATTGACAGATCAACGATATGCTGCCATGTGTTTTAGTGAGCCCAGTCATTATATACTTAGTTGCTAGGTCTCTAGATAATTTGATGACATCAAAAAATTTCATGAGACTTGGAGATAGCCATTCGATGCAAATCAAGAAGATCTACAGTAGTTGGGTGATCACCAAATAAAGTTTGAAAATTCAAATTCATTCAACGATTAAGAGATAAGGGTGTAGTCGCCAAGTCTTTGAATGGAAACCAAAGGTTTAAAGGAATGGTTAAAAGCTTCAGTCACCAAATATCAGAATGAAATCATGGTTAAGGAAAATATATCATGACTTGGAGACTAAAAGACATTTGTAAACCTGATGTCAAAGTGCGGTTAAAGATAAAGTCAAAGGCCAGAGTTAGAGCGGTAAAAGAAGAATGGTTTCAGTTAGATCCAATGGAAAGCGTGGTGGCTTAAGGAAAAGATGCAAGATTATTATTCATTAAGCCATTACGCCTGATCGAAAGGTGTCTCGGCCCCATTAAAAAACTAAGCGATGAAAGATGAAGATCTACAGTGTAGTTCACATCAGATCTACGATCGACATTCACTCGCATGAAAAATTTGCGCGATCATTATCTGATTCGAGTGTGTGATTGGATGAAATATGTCTCAGATAGATGAAAAGGAAAAAATCCTGAGTGACATCGGATGACTTGGATTTTATTTTTCTTTACATGTTTTTATATTATTATTTCATCAACTAAGGGCTTTGATTAATATTTGATATGTCGACATTGTCTGCATGCAGGGTTTCACAGGTGAATAGAGGAAGATGAAGTGGTCTAGATTGAAAGGTAAAAAGATTGAAGGCATGAAAATGACCTTGTAGAAGTTAAAGATATCATTATAGATCTATAAAAAATTATAAATAAACTATTTTGATATTATTATCACTTTGGTCGATAACTATTTTTGAAGGATGATAAGTCATTCTTAAATGTAATTTTGGTTGTCCAGTTGTTGATCATAGGGATTAGGTTTAGTTAGATGAACCATTGCATTGATCTGAAGCTTGTATGCATCCTTTGGATCTTATATAAATAAGGATACCAGGATCAATGCAGGGCAGAGGACAGTCTGGAGTGATATTTTTCATCTTTAGATAGTTTTAGTTTTGATTGCAAGTGAACATGGATTCTTATGTACCTATTTTTGATAATCAATAAAAGATAAGTGTTTTCTGTCTTTCTTGGCTCAAGGTTTCAATTCTCATTCATTTATTCCTTTGCAATTATTGAAGGAATTTCAATTGTTGTCTTTGAGTTTCTTATGCAGAAGAGTTATTGTCCTATATCATTGTTTGAGTATCAGGAAGTGTGTGATAACTTAATTTATTTTTGGCTTCTTATTCATTTGGTCTCCCAACCATAGGAGTTAAACTCATTTGAACTAACAAGGATATAATATAGACTTTAATCTTCTCTGCATCAAAAGCAGTCAGATAGTTGATGGTTGAATACTATCTTGAAAAGTTGTACATAGGATTGAATGTTGGATTGACTCTATTGCCCAAGTTC
>MU228546.1:962705-1001865 GCA_018584345.1 Thuja plicata
AACTTTATACTGCAGTACCAAAGTTTTGTGGGTACCATCCCCACCCCAGTTTTACTTTCTATTTGGAAGGTTTCTGGGTCACCAAATCTTTGTGTTTATGTGTTATGAATGATTATACTTTCATGCTGCAGTAGATTAGATAAATGAATGGTTAAGTATATACAAGTGCAGAAATGATTTAAAGTTTTAAGAGTTACTGATTCACCCCTCCCCTCTCTGTAACTTGACTAGTTTGTAAACCAATTAGGATCTGTTGTTATCTCCTCAACACAGTTGGAGTATACCATTTAGGTGCCACAAGGACGAGTGGTAGTGATCCTCTTTACCATTGGAGACCTCAACGTCCTTTTACCTTTGTTGATGATCTTGTAGTAGTTGTACTATAAGCAACATCTTTGGATATATTCTCATATCTTTCTTAAGTTGTTTATCATATCATGGATTTGCATGTCAGTTGTTTTTACTTATGGTTTAATACATTGTACTTGCATTTGATTATGATTACATACCCTATGACTTGTGTAGTGGATGTCATTTCTTTGGATATACCTTATGGTGTGTGTTGTGGGTCCACAACACACACCCCATTTTGGTCTTCTAACGATGGGGCCCCCCTTTATTTTTTAGATTTTTGGGTCTGCCCCTCTCCATGTTCCATGAACTGGGTTTTCGAGGGGCCTTTTGAGGAAACAAAAGTGCCTTTAAGCCCATTCACACTTTTATCATTTTGGAGGACCTCAGGTCCTCCGAAACACCAAAAAGGAAGAAGGGTTGAGCTTGACCCTTTCAGTAGTTCAGCCTCCCAATCCCTGAAAAGTATGAAAGCCATAACCTTCACACTTTTTGGTGTTTCAGCCTCTAAAACACCAAAAGGGGAGGAGGCCACCTGACTTTCAGTGTTTCAGCCTCTGAAACGCCGAAGTTGGGTGATGTCACCCCATGGGTTATAAAGTTGCCTGAGTCACTTTTTTCTTCACTTGTCTATTTTTTCTCTCTTCTGCATTTTTTTCACCTCCTCGCACACTTTCTTGTTTTCCCTCACCTCCTTAATAGATGTCACCATGTCACCTCTCATCATGGCTAGTGGTTGTTTTTTCCCCCTCTCCTAAAGTTTTACAAGTAGGGCTTTATTTCCTTCTTTTCTATTAGCACATGTTTTTGTTTTTCATCTATTTAGGTTAGGTCTGTTGGTAAAATGGACAACGCTTCCATTGGGATTCGTGACAAGGGACTAACTGCCTCTTATGGACTCTATAAGTCTAGTGGTTGTATCAAGCATTGAAAGGTCGATCTTTTGGTGCAACAACAACCACACTTGTAACAAGTGGTATAAGAGCTTGGTCACAGGTTTGAATCCCCTAGGGTAACACTGAGGGGGAGATTATTGGAAAAATGGTTAGTGCTTCCCTTGGGATTCATGACAAGGGACTAACAACCTCATGTCAATCCTATAAGTCTAGTGGTTGTATCAGGAATTAAAAGGTTGATATTTTGGTGTAACGACAACCAGCCTTTTAACAAAGTCTTCGGCCTAGTCAGGTCGTTCTCCCTCCTAGGTCCCTAGGTTTCATGCCCTTAGACCTATGGAGGAGTTTCTCTCCTTCATTTTTATTTTCTTTGTGTTTTTTAGAGGTAGGGTTTTTTGGCATCACGACCTAGTCACAGGATTTCAGCCTCCAAAAGGTTGAAAACATCCTTCTCCTCAAGCAATTTTGTTAACCAAGTGTAGTTTGCACTTTCCACATTGTCAGGGTTTCAGACCGCTGAAATCCCCAAAATGCCAAAGAATTCAAAGGAAAGGTCTCCTTCCTAGAGGTTTTGGACTTTTGCACTTTGAAACCTTCTTCAGACTTTTGCACATTGAAAGCCCGAAAGTTTTTCATTAGCCCTGAATCTTTTCAAGATTTTGGGTTTTTGCAGCCCAATTTTCCACAAAGTTTTTCATACTCTGCAAGTCTGAAAGGGCTTGCTTCACCATCAGAATCAAAGCTCATCCTTCAATATTTTATCCTCTTTTACCCTCACCTTGTCTTCAGCGCCCAAAAGAAAAAAAAGTCTGAAAGAGTAAAAACTACATTTCTAGCTACTTAAGATACCTCTACTTCTAGTTTTCTTAGTTAGTTTTGTTTCCTTTTCTAATTTTTTAGTTTTCTTTCAATAAAGATACTGATACTTGCATCTTTCCTTGCAGGAATTCTTGAGAAGAGAACAACATCACCAATGAAGTACCTATTCAAGGGGAATCACCCCCCTTAAAAGATTGGAAACAAACATATAGAGATCACCGATACCGACATCGGGAATGTTGACTGGGATTAGTTCCTAGTAAGGTTTTCTCAACTAGTGGGAAGGACCAAAGACTATACCTCCCTAGTTCTATCAAGCATGGTAAATGTAGTATCCCACATGGTAGTGGTCATGTCCTCTAAGCTTATCATGACCTTAGCCAGCCACTACATACAAGATGAAAGGGTGGTCAAGAATACAGAAGGACATATAGTCCTTGACCTAAGGTTAGACAACATAGAAGATTCCTTCCATCTCAAAAAGGGCGTAGACAAGTTCTATGACTTCTACATAAAAAATGAGCTGAGATGGTTGAGGAACAAAATTCAGGATGCTTATCATATTGCAAATTGGGAATATCATCAGCAGCCTCTTTCAAAAAACAAAATGGACAAAATAGATCTCAAGAGGGAATACTTAAAGGATGACATCCAAGCTATAAGCACCCTGATAAGCCAAGTGTATGGACTACCTCTATCCATCCAAATCAACAATTAAATGATTCTGTTGATAGATTTAAGATAAGGAACCACAAGGCCATGTTTGATTGGGCCACCATCCTAAGTGATAAACTGGATGAGAAACTAACTGTGGTTAAGCACAACCCAAAGTTCTACATGACTACATATATACTGTATGTGTTAGCAACACGAGAAGACTATCTAGGGCTCACAAAACATGGAAACTTCAATGAACCAAATGCATGGCCTCATATTCTCTATCTATAATTGGCGAAAAGGACATATATGCCTGAAGTAAACCTAGACTACAGAATAGTGAATGATGCCTTTATCTTTGCAGTCATTAGATCCATAGAGTGTGACTATGTGAAGAGGCTATTAGAAGAAGATGCTACAAAAATAAGGTCCATAGGGGTGTACTATATACAATTTAGAACTTTCACGTACATCTGAGTGGCAAGATCTACCGTGCATCCCAAGAAGCTACCAAAGTGCCCATATGATTGGGTAATCATCCTAGAAATATCTCAGCAGCTTACAGATGCATATGAGCACATCAAGCATAAGAATAATCATTGATGAGACTTCCCCATTTCCCTAGGTCCCTACACTCTCCAGGACATGAAGATCTATAAGTCATTGGCCTTTGAGTGGGATGAGTGGCCACTCCAACTATATAAGAACATCTGGGCCCGATTTGACCCCATAGGCACGTACAACCATTGAAGGAATTATATTTTTCCATTAGTATACACAAGGAAAAATGTGATCTATACCATCAGTTTTAACTACATCGATAGAAAGGGCACAACACTACCCGACGCCACAGTTACCCAATATTGCCAAGTACAAAGCATCCCAAAAAATACTATTTAGTGTTACCCAATGATTAAAAAGGTTAAAGGAACCCGACGAGTAAGAAAAGTGCAACCTGAAGAAATAAAAAAGAGAGGAACCTAATAGATGAAGGGAACCCAATGAATAGTTCAATGAAGGAACGCCAACATACTTTCAGTTCAACCTGACGACCAAGAACTGACAGTCAGTTACATCCCACAAAAAGTGGATCTGACTTTCCACTTCAGATAAATCATTGAAGTTATATATATCTTCTTGATTTGTTTTTAAATCCATTATGTGCGGAGGAAGCAATGTATTTAAATTTTTTTTAATCAGTTTTATTGTTTAAAACATGCAAACTAAAGATCAAGGTCAAGTTGTTTAAACCTTGGATCTAGAGTTAACATTGAAAAGCATGATTCTGGAATAGGTAAAACACTCAATAAATAGATGCTCAATCTATTATGAACATGTTGTTGTTCAATGATGGTTGTAGCCACTGAGAGCATCTAGAGACCAGGCAGAGATTTCATGGACAAGAATAGAAATGGATCAAATCAGTTTTAAGAACAAGAACATAGGCTACCAATGAGCAGAGAAAGGTATTAATCAATCACTATAGGTGATATTTATATTATGAGAGATTTAATGGATCTATGATCAGCAATTTAATATTACATACAGTTAGGTCAATCATTTTTACTCATTTTAACAAGCATAGTACGCATAAGAAATCCTTTCAAGAAAGGTGGACTTAAAAGTCTTATTGTAAAACTCTTAACCGAGTGCACACTTAAATCAGTGTTGCTAAATATCTTAACAAAGTAGATCTTAAACGGTCTCCACCTTAATATTACTAACATGGTAGATCATCAAAAGTGATAAATTGTAAGCCTTTACCGACTCCCTTCCATTCTGCAGATAGTGAAGTTTTGTGGGTGTCATCCCCACCGCATTTTTTACTTCCTAACAAGTGTTTTTTGTGATATCATATCATGTGTTATGTGTTTATTACTTTCATGAATGTTTCTATGAATGTTGCAAACTATTTAATATTATGAATAAAACATTGCATGCATAAGAAAGAATAACAGTAATGGTCGGTAATACAGTGATGAGTGATTACTGATGATGTATGGTGAAAAGAGTTAAAAGTTTTAGACGTACTAATTCAACCCTCCCCTCTTAGTACTACTTCCATTAATTCCAACAATTGGTATCAGAGCTAAGTCTCTTCTTGGAAAGCTTAAAGGCTTAAGAGCAAAGATCATACAATAGAGAAGTACAAACTTGATAAGAATATTGAGAATAAAAAGCTTGAGATACAAATGTTCTATGAACAGTATAAAGAAGCAAGAATCAACATGAGATAGGTGTTGGATGAGAGGAAAGGTATGGAAACCTAGAGTAATGAAAAATATTATCAAGAATAAGAGATTCTAGTTTTCCTTGAATCTTCAAGATCAAATGCAAGTAATACATCAGAAGAGAACATCAAAAATCTAAAGGAGATCAATCAACATCTGACAGAGAAAATAAAGATGTTGCAAATAGGTCAAGAAACCCAAATGGTGAGAATGATTGATGTGATGAGTTCTGGTAGACAAGCTAAAATAGAAAGAACATTAGCCATTGATGACAAAAGGAAGATTACAGAAAAACTACAAGAAAAAGAATAAAAAATTCAAAGACATGCTGAGCATCACCATGATCTAATAAATCAAATTATTTTTATGAGTCAAGAAGCAAATAGAATAAATGTGGAACTCATGGAAAGAATACAGATTATCGGTGAACTAAGAGAAGAGAATGAGAATTTGCAACATGAGCTTAGAATTCAATAACAACATAATGAAGTTATCAGAAAGTCTAAAGACAAAAATAAAATAATGGATGAATTTCTTGAAGGACAATGAAGAGTCAACAACAACAACGGTCTAGGGTTTACTAAAAGTGGAGAATCATCTAATAAAGAAAATCCAAGACCAAGAAAGCTCACATGCAAGCACTATGGACAGAAAGGCCACACATCAAATGTATGCAAAGGTAAAATGAAAGGTATTCCTAAATCTACATCTCCATTCATAGGATTATGTTATAAATGTAACAAGAAAGGACATAAAGCTTATGAATGCAAGTCTAAGATAAAACAACCAAAGAAGGAAACCTACATGGACAAATACTATCCTACATGCAAAATGAATGGACACGCATCTAAAGAATGCTGGAAAAAGAAAAGGCGAGCATGGAAGCCTAAAGGTCAAGAAATCGCTTATCAAGCAAAGAGAATCCATGATCAATATGTATGGTACTACAATTCTTGGGAAAACTATACAACATGTGGTAGATATGGTCACATAGCTGCAAACTACATGAGGGCATGGACCAAAAGGTCTAGAGGCTGGTCAAACCCCAGAAGGGCATGCTTACACTATCATAAAGTTGGTCATCTCAAGAAAGACTGCAAAGACCGAATGACAGAGACAATCACATATCCCAATGGAAATACCATTGAAGATATCTGAAAGGCTACAGACAAAATGTGGAGAAAAGCTTCAAGCAATGATGAAGCTGGACCAAGCAACGCAAATGGTGACACCCCATCCAATGGATCTAGTGACATCACTAACCGTACTTGAGTTGAACAAGTAAGTATGGAATTGCATTACACCAAGTCATATTTTGCATCAATTCCATTATACAGTTGATAAATATTCAAAATCTACATGAATAAAGATGCATAGTATGTTACATGTTATAATTATGAGAAACACCCCCATCAGTATATGCATACCAAAAATAATCAGTGAACATAATGGATGAGTTGCCTACACTTACTATAAATTTTTGGTCAACACATAAAATGGCTAAGTTGCTATTGTAACCCTACACCCGTCGGTAAGGAAACAAAGTTCAAAAGTTGTCATGACAGAATACCGATATCCATCGGTAAAAGAAAAATTGGTAAACATCTATCCTGAGAATCCTTGACAACACCGACGATGCTTTTAAGAGTCTTCCCAATGAACTCCATCTTTATGACCCGATGAGTCATTGAGAATTTATTGCTGACTTAGGGAAAAAGCCTATAAATAGTCGATGGAAGCACCTCATTTTGCACCTATGATTTGAAGAGAAAGTAGAGAAAAAATAGAGCGATTAAAGAGAAAAATCAGAAGTGTCCTCAAATTGATTCACACACAGCAACCAGATCATTAACCATTCTCACAGATCAAAGTAAGTACCAAGGGCACCAAAAGCACCTTGTCATTATTTTCAAGAAAGCCCTAAAACTTGAAGAACAATGGAAACCACCTCCAGAACTGCTAAAATCAAAAAGGATAAAAGGAATGTGGTCAAGTTGATTAGAAATAGCACTTGTGTAGAGCCCAAATATAAGATATGTGCAGAGATTGCATCACAACCCGATGAAACCAGAGCATTTTCTAAAATCCCACCTAGGGTTTTTCTCATAGAAGACATTAGGTCTTATATCCACTGTAAGATCACAGAAATTGGTGACCTAGAAATGGATGAAGCTTATAATAAGCTCTATGATGCTAAAGGAAACCAGAAGGAAGAACACAAACAATTGGAAGTAAAAGGGTTAACCAATGCCGTACATCTCTTAAGGGAATTCAAAACTGATTGGATCAGATTGGTTCTTAGCAGAATGCACGACAAGAAACTATGGTTGGATCAACCTAAGCAAATCACCAAGGATGTTCTTCATGCTATCACTGGTTATCTGATAACTGAAAATCCTAGGGAACATAAGCATCCTTCAAGACAAGAGGTTGAAAAGATGACAAAAGTTGAATGGGACAACAAAGGTCTCAAAGTAAACACCATCGCCGACGAAGAACTAAAATTTGGTGCATGTGTGATTGGTTACAAAATCTTTCAAGAAAGTAGGCTGAACAACATATCTTCAACATTAGTTACCACTACGTACCAGATAGTAACCAAAGGCATCCAGATGGATCTATCTGAGATCCTACTCAAACAACTTGATGAGAACATGCACATAATTAGGTCTGCAAAGACCAACACATGTAAGTTTGGATCACTTATCATGTGTATCTTTTTATATTTTCAAGAATACTTTCCTTCAGTAGGAAAAGTAAAAATGGGATACTACCAAACCGATAACACAATAGATTAGTGAACTAATTAAGTCACTAAGGGACAATTTTGAATCTATTATGTCTGCTTACTTTCTTGAGTTCAAGGAAAAGATGATGGAAAGGACCAGGATCCCTGAGCAGCTGATAGAATAACATAAGGATGAAACATGTTTTATGGTGGATACTGATTTCACCTACATAAAACTAGTTGTACCAAGGACAGCTTGGTTAGCACCATTAGATTATGAGATCATTATAGATCAGGCTACAAATGCAATTGATGCATTAATCAATGAGCCCATTGACAACAAACAACCTAGGTTTGGAACCTATGAAGAAGACAGATCAAAGATAAAATTAGGCCTAGAAATCAAGAATATTTTCAATAAAAAGGGCAAGATGGTTAAGAATCTTAAAAAGATTCTATCAGTCAATGAGGAGGAACAAGATCAACCAAAGGAAACCAATGAAAAGGGCACCATCAGTGAAGGTAATAAGGAGCATATATCAGACTCTGGAAAGACTGAATCTAATACACCTCCACCTCCAACAAATAATCAAAGGACAAGAAGTCAAACTGCCAATACCAATACTACACCTATTAAGAAAGGTCAAGTAAGGAACTACAACAGGAAGCAACCAAAAAAGCCAAAAAAACCACAAACTGTGAAGGGAACACCTCCAAAGAGGAGAAAAAGGTTGGTTAGGACAAAAGGATGACTTAGAAGGCTCAAAATATGATGAGCCCGATGTGGTGAAGAAGAATTTCAGGAATCAAACTGTTGATGAAGTCGCTGAACATATTGCTGTATCTGGCACCATGTCTGGCAAGAAAATTAGATAATGGGATACACTACAACCAGAGGACTAGAATAAAATACAAGATGTCATCATAGGGTCAATGGTCAAACACAAATATGTATCAGCTGAATTCATAAATCAAATACCTAAAGAGCTAGGTAAAAGATTGTCTCAACAATTATCATATGCTCTTTAGACTAAAAAAGAAGCAAGGGAGAGGGTACTTGTGAAACTAATGCCTCCCAAATCTAAGATGGAAGAAATAAAAGAGATCATGAAGAAGCACTCAAGAAAGTTTATAGCCAAAATAAGGGCTTACAAAGTACTTGAAGACAAGTTCATAGAGATGGACACAATGATTGAAACAAAGTGGAGACAAGTCCTAGACCTGCTAACAAATTCAACAAATCATGAGAAGAAGCCACTTCTCACCAACACACCTCATAGAGAGGAGGAGAAAAACAAGGTAATTCCTCAGCCCATTGCTTTGGATAATAAAGAAGACATGGAGAAAATTGTTTTGGACAAGGTAATGGATGGTCTTGACTTTCAAGACATCACACACTATGACTCTGATAAAGATCCAACAAAAAATGATGATGTAATATTCATTACACTAAAGGATCAGGGACATCAACAAGATTTGAAGACTTCATATGATAAAGATGTGAATGTTTCTAATGAGACATGGAAAGACACATCATTCATGGACTTAATAGAAATGGACCCTACAAAGAAGATACAAAAAGATGAGGATGTCACTGCTCAAAAAGATCAAACCGAAGAGAAGGACACCACTATAGATACATCCCAAGCCACCACTCAAATAAATATGACTGTATTAACGAAGGCAATCAATATATTGGAGGGTAAAGATGGATCTACTGCAAAAGATACAAGAACACCCGAGGACAAGGGTGATGGAGAAGAAAAAGAAACCATAAATAATTCAAAGGATACAACTACAGAGCAAGCTACAACTAATGATCAAATAGATAATTTTGCTGATCTAAATAAAGAGGAGACACAAAAGGTAGAGGAGAACAAGCAGAAAGATAAGAGTGAAGAAGAAAAGAAGGATGTGATGGAGAAGAAATCAGAAGCACAATCTGTAGAGACACCCAAGATTGATGGAGGGACATCTTCACCAAACCGACAGGTGCACCCTGAGTAGAAGACACAAGAAGCATCTTCTACAAAGCCTTCACCAAGAACTTCAGAGAAAATAAATGAACTAGCTATGGTAGTTCAAATATCTGCTTCCCCACAAGTCTCAAAGAAAAAGAAGAGCAAACATAAGAATCTAGTAACTCTGGATGAAATCATTGAGATACTAGTATGTGATCCGAGAACATTGGATCCAACTAAAATGACCAAGTATGCAAAGCTTTGTGAGAGAAAGGCCATGAAAGACAAACTAAGGAATGCAATAAAAGAGGCCAAGGTACTAGAAGTAGCAAGAGGAATACTTTAGCAAATAGTACCTACTGTAGATATTGATCAGGCCACCCCAATACTCGATCAATTGGTGGTAGTCATAGATGCAATTACATCTCAAAAAATTGATGCTGAGAAGGTCATGGAAGAAAGACTTGAACAAAAGTATGAGTTATAGCTAGCTGAAAAGATAAGCCAAGAAGTGGCATTGAAGAAGGTAAATCTTTCTGAATTGGTAAGTACAATTGAACCAATCATCTTAGAAGCTATTACTTTGATACAGAAATTGTGTACACTTGATCAACTCACACAGGAGTATACCAAAAAGATAGCACAAATAGATGTTGATCTTAAAAAAAGTGCTCAAAGTCTCACAAATAATGAAGAGGCAATAAAATTGCATAATGATAAAATCAAAAAGACATTTGGATTGCAGAGATGAAGTACAGAGATGAGGTAAATAAGAAGCAAGCACAACTCATACCGACACTTTCACTATTGCAACAACATGTGACAAAGGCAAGTGCACTAATTTCCACCCCAAAAATGTGTGTCCTAGAAAATATTTATTATATGCATGCTCAACTAGAGCTAGAGAACATGACACTAGTACTACTACAAGAAAATGGGAGAAATTGCTAGAAGATATCAAGACAAACCATTCCCATATTCTTGACACTTTGTAAGTTACACATTTTTGTCACAAATTTTGGCATCTTATAAGTTGTACATTTTTTTCATGAGTATCAAAGAAAGGGGGAAATTGATATGTTCACTCACCTCAATTAAAAGGAGGAAATGGTATGTATAGTAAAAGAAAGAGAAAATAAAAGGAGGAAACAATATATACATATAGAGCAAAGAAAAAAGAATGTATACTATACATGTACATATACTTATACTATACCGATGCATACAGTTAGGGGGAGTCATGTGATGATAAGGATATAGACATGGTGTACATACTAGACACTTTAGTATTATGCACATCTAAGTTTTTGATACTAATATCAAAGGGGGAGATTGAAGGCATTATATTTTTCCATTAGTATACATAAGGAAAAACATGATCTACACCATTGTTTTTCACTACACCAATAGACAGGGAACAACACTACCCGACGCCACGGTTACCCGATACTGCCAAGTACAAAGCATCCCAACAAACACTAGTTAGTGTTACTCAATGACTAAAATGGTTAAAGGAACCTGACAAGTAACAATAGTGCAACCTGCCAAAATAAAAAGAGAGGAACCCGACAGATGAAGGGAACCCAATGAACAGTTCAATGAAAGAGCACCGACAAACTTTCAGTTCAACCTGACGACCAAGAACCGATAGTCAGTTACATCCCACAAAAAGGGGATCTGACTTTCCATGTTAGATAAATCACTAAAGTTGTATATATAGCTTCTTGATTTGTTTTTAAATCCATTATGTGTGGAGGAAGAAATGTATTTAATATTTTTTTAATCAATTTTATTGTCTTAAAATATGCAAACTAAAGATCAAGGTCAAGTTATAAACCTTGGATCTAGAGTTAACATTGAAAAGTGTGATTGTAGAATAGGTTAAACACTCTATAAATAGATGCTCAATATATTATGAACATGTTGTTGTTCGATGATGATTGTAGCCATAGAGAGCATCTAGAGACTAGACAGAGATTTCAAGCACAAGAACAGAATCAGATCAAATTTGTTTCAAGAACAAGAACATAGGCTACCAATGAGCAGAGAAAGGTATTAATCAATCACTATAGGTGATATTTATATTATGAGAGATTTAATAGATCTGTGATCATAAATTTTAGATTGCATATAGTTAGGTCAATCATTTGTACTCATTCTAACAAGTGTAGTATGCATAAGAAATCCTTTCAAGAAAGGTGGACTTAACTGTCTTATTGTAAATCTGTTAACTGAGTGCACACTTAAATCAATGTTCCTAAAGCTCTTAATAGAGTAGATCTTAACCGGTCTCCACCTTAATACCCCTAACAGGATAGATCATCAGAAGTGATCAATTGTAAGCCTTTACTGACTCCCTTCCATTCTGCAGATAGTAAAGTTTTGTGGGTGCCATCCCCACCATAGTTTTTACTTCCTAACAAGTGTTTTCTACAATATCATATATTGTGTTATGTGTTTATTACTTTCATGAATGTTTCTATGAATTTTGCAAAATATTTAAGATTATGAATAAAACAATGCATGCATAAGAAAGAACAACAGTAATGGTCGGTAATACATTAATGAATGATTACTGATGATGTATGGTGAAAAGAGTTAAAAGTTTTAGAGGTACTGATTCACCCCTCCCCTCTCAGTACTACTTCCATTAATTCTAACAACCATATCATTGGCAAGTTCTACATCCATGAGCCACAAGTTGAAGATCATTGGATAAATTGTGTGGATGACCACGAGGTGAGGATCCAAGATTACTGCGAGATGTCCCTCACACTTGCACAAGTGGCCCTACAAATCAATACTCCCCCCAAGGTTTGGGAAAAGGACTTAGATACTTTGCTGGAGATGATTTATACTCTAGATAAAATATATAACATGCCTACCTTGAATGCAGATATAGATAAGGAGGAAATTGACAACATAGAATTTAGAGAAAGGCATGTGATCAAGATGATTGAGGGATGGATAAACATGCCCTACCAAACACATCCTATTCCCATGATAACACTAATGGATCCAAACAAAAATGAAAATAATAAATGTGGAGAAAGGTCCACAGTTCTCCAATACAAGAAGGCCCCACATCACAAGCCAAAGACAATGTATGGGCATAAGGTACAATAGAATATTTTTCTAATTCTAGCCACAAGGCCCATAAAAATAGGATGATAGGATAGATAGATCTTCCTATTGGATCATCACACTCCACCCAAGGGGAAGTCCCTTCTACCTTCAACCCATCTCCCTCTTCCACTGGATAGGGGAAGAGAACTTATAAAATAAAGGGAACTTCCACCTATCTGCGATTGGAAACCTTATAGGAGGAGCCAGAATAGGAAGAGGTACCCTTGGTGAAAAGTACAAGATCTCATGTAGCCTCTCTAAGGAAGAAGGAGATCACAAAAAAGTGGGAAGAGGCTCCTAAAGAGCATGATAATCCATTGGATAACCTAGGCTCAGATGAGTTCCTTATGTCCAATTTTGAAGGTCTAGAGGGTTTTGCATATCAGTGGTAGGATACACCTGACTCAATGGTAGGAATTGACTTGGGAACATAGGCTCCCATCTAGCCTCAAGTGATCCTTACTCCATCTTCTTCCCAATTCACAAACCCCACACTAAATGTGCCTATCACAAGAGTGGACTCTAGCAATGACCAGAGGCCTGAAACTCAAGATGTCGGCACTACCCAGAGCATAGCAGGGAGTAAGACCATAGGAGAGAGTTCAGCGTCAACTCCATCATAGCACATTACAACTCCACCAACCTCTCTCCCACCCCTATTCCAACTCCACCACCTTCTCTCCAAACTCCCACACCAACTCTTCCTCCTTCCACTTCTACTCCACCACCTACAATGCCAACGCCAACTCCATTTCCATTTGTTCCTTTTTCTTGTTTTATCTTGACTACCCAAGTGTCGATAAGAATAGAAGCTAAATCTCCCTTAAAAACCACACTAGAAGCCATGATAGACCTTAATGCAAAAATAACAATAAGTTCCTTTGGGGATGAAGGCCAAGACAAAGGTGAACATGAGGTTGCAATGGAAGAAGAGAAGAGAAATGAAGGAAGACATGAAGGAGAAATGCATGGGGGAGAAGCTAGAGAAGAAGGTGAACATGGGGAAGAGTTAGATAAAGAGGAGAGGGTGACCCCTGAATCACAAACCTTGGCTTCAGTCCTCCACATTTCCCCATATGATCTTCTTACCACCTTTAGTAAAGCTACTTGGTTCACTAAAGAGATTCAGCCACAAAAAAGGACTTACACAGATGAAGAGGAAGGAGAAGACACATATATGTCATTTTTAGGGCATGCCTTACATAAAAAAGAGGTTAATATATTAGCAAGGACCATATCTTATGTCACTCAAGACACCAAGGTTCGCTGGAAGGCATAGGTGGTAGTTCCCTCTACTAGCACCTCTCAAGCACAACTCACCCCAAAGGATTACACATTTGAAGAGGTAGATTTGGGAGAACCAACTAGGGAAGGAAGTAAGACCTTGGCAGCCTTAGGCCTCAAACATGCTTTGGGATTTATGAGAAAAGATGAGGAAACTTTCAAGTCCTTGAAAAAGAAAAATGAGGCTCCGAAGAAGTTCATTCATAAAATGGTGTGTCCCATTGACTGAAGTTCCCTAGAGGCCTCATTACAAGCCATACTAGAGAAGAGAGCTACTCCAAACTTGCTGGCAGGTATGACCCCCTCTTTCATTCAGGCAAGTGTTGATTGGAAGAACAATCTTGAACATTTTGGAGAAGAGGTTATCAAACTAGTTTTCAGGGGCTTCAGAGTTATTTTGGTTGAAACCACAAAGTTGATAAACATGATGGAGAGTGATGAGGGGTTAGATTATAAATTTAAAAAATGGTCAACTACCCTCCAAGACCTCAAGATAATCAAGAAGTAGCATTTCCAAATTTTGGTCAAGATATATGAAGGTGAAGAGATAGATATCTTTGGAATCTGGATCAAAAGCATAGCCAAAAAAATTAAGGTTCACGAAAAGTGCCTAGGCTACATACAACATAATCATAAGGAGGTTACAGAATGGGTAGAATAAATAGAAAACTTCTTCACATGTACGGAGTTGGAGCTATATTGGGATCAAGAAAGGAAAATTTTATGCCTAGCCAAAGAGGTAGTACAGTAATTCAAAGATATTCTGGTAGGTATTAGCACCAAAGAAGACCTCCACCAAGTCTTCTATTCAAAATAAGAGATGCAAAGGATGTCTGAGCATGATAAATAGATCAAGTTCTTTGCTTCTAAACTGACCACTTTTAGAGAGAAGCAAGATTGACAAATTAAAAAAGTAAAGAGGAAAGAAATAAACTACGAGGAGGTACAAGAAATAGTGTCAAGGCTATGAGATTCTCATTCAAAGTTGTTCTCAATCTAAACTAATCTAATTCAGACTCAGCCCATTTTGAGAGGCAAATTTTTAGAATTTTTTTCTCTCAAAGGCTAGTCTTTCAACATTTCAGCCTTTTGGCCTTCTCAGCATTTCAACCTTCTCAGCATTATGAAAGGCTAAAATTTTGGGGTCTCAAGTTTTGACTAACACTTGTTTGAATTTGGACTTGGAAAATTTTGGTGTAGATATCGAGCTCTGAATTCTGGGCCATTCCAGTGTGATCACTTTTTTCCATGAAAATAGAAATTCAAATCAAATAAATGCATAACTGGATTTCATTTTGCAAGGAATAAGGGTCCTCTATCAGTCCCAACCTTGAAGAGAACCACAGATGAATATTACAAGGGAGAACACAGAGATCAAGAAGAAGACTCTAGTTGCATGCAAGGGAACTCCAACTCCTCTCTTTCTTCTTTCTTAGCAATTTTGATACCTTTTGCATGGGAAAACTGATTGTAAATGGATTAAAGATCCATGCAAGTTGTTTAGTATTAGTTCATCAATAGATCTCTTCATTAAAGATTTAGTTTTAGTTTTTTTCCTTTTTTTTTAGAGTCTTTGATGCCCTAGTTTAGGCATTCAGAATTTGTAGATCAAAACTTCATATATTATAGTCAAAACAATGTATTATGGGAAGATTCTTGATGCAATAAATATATACAATTGGTGCTTCATTCATGGTGTGATATTTTCTTTTATCTATGTGAAATTGATGAATGTGTGTATGCTTATTCTTTTTTTTCAAAGAGCCAACTGTTTTATTGTGCCTTCAATCTACGTTTCTTTAGTCGGAGTTTTCTATTGTTTATCTACCATGTTGTGATGAATGTATGGGAAATATCATCTTTTGGGCTTAACAATAAATTCGTCTCATGTCTGTGCACATGTTGGTGGCTTCATGATTTGATCAATTTTGAAAATCTTGCATGAGTGAATGTGTTTTCTTTCCAAATGATTGCATCTTTTGGATATACAATTGTGACATGGTCTGATTTATATCTGGTGGGTTTGTTCCAAATCTCTCCTTCATTATATTTGCAAGGAAGAATCAACAATGGTTTATGTCTGTTAGGATTTCACTTCCAAGAATTTCATTCATTCTTGTTACCCTACTCATTTAAATTTCTATCATAAATCTGAAAGAAATTGAAATCGTCTTTAGTTTAAACACAACTTTGCATCCTTAGTAAATTACAATCTTTGATAAATTGGAAAATACAAAAAAGCACTAAATTTGTTTTGCAGTTTGATTTCTTGAAAGTACTAGAAAAGGCCTCCTCGTGAACATTCACATTTATCTTCAACTGAGTTACCAAGAAGGTTGTACCACGACCTCGAAGAACCTTGGGAATAAATTTTTTATTCTTCCAAGAGAGGAAATAAAACCTCAAGATCCTAGCAATTGACTTGTATAAAAACAATGATCAATAGAAGTGATGCTAGAAGGAGGGCCTAAAGACTAAAAAATAGCTAACAATGGATCTTTCTCTCCAGAACAGTTCGAGTGAGTGTTGAGATCATCTCAAAAAGGAGGCAAGTTCCTTAAACTCAATCACCACTACAGAGCTCATAGTTACAAAGGGAAGACAAGAGAGAACTCCTCTCCTCATCCTACCAAGTCCCAAAATATCCTTCTACAGAAATCACACCCCACTATCCCAACTATCATTGAAGCTGTAAAAAAAATTAGAACTTGCAAAATCAGAATTTGCAGCAACCTCATCCAATGGATTTCTTCACTAACACACAAAGATCACCACCAAAATTTGTTGGGAAACTCCATGAATTGCCCAAAAATATGGAGAGGTTTTGCATGTGATTCATTTATGGAGTATCGAGGACATCAGAAGAGCACATTTGTGCCTTCAAAGAAATTTGTAACTACAAAGAGATCACTCACCAAGATGTTGTTTGTCATCTATTCCCATACACTTTGGGGTAATTTGCCTACAAATGGCATCTGAACCTACCACAGGGATCTATCTCTGCATGGATCAAATTTGAAACCAAATTTCTTAATCAATTTAAGTTGTATGTAGACCCTGCTACAACACCACCAATTTATAACAACAAGGAAAGATCCTAAGGAACCCATCACCATGTTCAATCATCATTTCCACAAGATGCATAAAAAGTTGGAAGCTCCTTACACCATACCAGAGGAAAAATTCATATAAGTTTACCTCAAAACCCTGGACCCCTTCACTTCAATTTTCTAAGAAGACTTCCCCCTATGAATAGAGACATAATGGAAAAGGTGTACAATGAGACCATCATGTTTACATAACAAATAGATCCACAAGAGGGGAACTTCATGGTCGTGCCTACCATTAGCAACAACACTTCCCCACATCCATTTTAAGAAAGAAATCAAGCTTTGGCCACCCACATACTCTTATTAAACCCAATTCTAGTACAACCATTCGCAACCCTACCACTATCCATCACTTACCTCGATTATGAGGCCCATAAAACAACATTTGTGGAGAAAAGGGTTGTGCCCCAAATTGAACCTAACACTCACCTAGCCTCTTAGTTAGATTCCATGAAGAAAACCTTATCCCAACTCATGAGTGAGGTCACTAGGATGAATTTGAATCCTTCACAAAACCAAAGCGGATACCAACGATTGCTTGTTGGTCCAAGTGCTTACCCCAAGAATCAAAATCAAGGTTTCAACACCAACAACAACAATAATAATTCACTGGATGAGCCATTTGGGCAGAAAATACCCAATAGACCATAGAACACTTGGCCCAACAATGGTAGCATACCGGTGGATAATGCTAATACCTATGTGGCTGCAGAGGCCAATTTTTTTGGGGATCCTAATTTGCACCAAGGCAACAACGGATATGGGAGAAACTCCTATAACCAATAACCTCAAAATTTGGAGGAACCTTTTATCTATTTCAATGCCATGATGTTTGAATCCTATGAGTCCAAAAATTGGGAAATTTTGGACACCTATACAGGACAAGAAGAGTTCATGTTCCCATTTCAGAAAGAGAATGAGCCTCAATACTCTAAAGTTCATGCCTTCCAAAATGGCTATCAAAACTCATATAATATATAGAGCCAAAAGGAACCTATGACCGATGGTATACCTCTGAGTAAACAACAACCTCCACTAGATCCTTATAGGGAAAGCAATAATCCTACACCACCTAGAGGTCTAAATGCTCCTACATCATCTTCACCAAATGTGTTTGCTGGTTACAGAAGTTTAGCATGGTCAAATGAAAAATATATTGCGGTCGAATAATTGAAGAAAACCAAGGTGAAAAAATCTATGTTTGAAATGCTTCAAGGCTTCCCTTCTCAGAGAGAAGCACTCCTAAAATCCTTGGAATATTTAAAGCAAGGTACAACAGCAAGCAATGTGAATACCACCTCCAATATCAACACTTTCAAGGCTTTCCCAATGATGTTCAAAGATAAGATAGAGGTACCCTCATTCCTACTCAGCTTGCAGATATTTGAAAAAAACTTACAAATTTCCTAATTGATTCTGGAGTGTCATGTAATGTCATGCCCTTATCCACCTGTCCAAAATTGGGGATGGTTGCAAACGACAAACAGAGTAGTGATCCAGCTTGACAAGATAGAAGTCAAGGTAATTGGTGTACTCAAGGATGTGCACATTCAACCAGTTTTAGACCCAAGGATACAAGAGTACATTGATGTACACATAGTGGATATCCCCACAGCTTATGGAATGCTACTGAGTCAAGAATGGACCAAATTCTTGAGAGGATGGTTGTCTACAATTTTCACCCAGTTAAGGCTACCATGGAAGGGACTGAACAACCAGAATAAGATTGATGCCGAGACCAAATTAAAAAGGATGATCATAGATTATAATGCTCCTAATGAATTTTTGTTCACATAGATTGACCTAGGCACCTATCGAATGGATGACATTATCATGTTCCAAATCATAGAGGTTGAAGAACAAGACCATAGTCCCGTACAAGGGCTACTAGAGCTCAACATTCATGATGACATCTTTCAAGAATTTTTCAATAGCATGATGATGAGCATGCAACACCTAGGGAGAGATGTGGACCCTAAAAGCCTCCTACTACTAGGGTACTATCAATTGCATCAAGTGAGTCACTCAGAATTCACATGCCCTAATTGTTAAGATGCGTTGTCCTGAGTGTTAACTAAAATCACCCTACCAATCAAAGTCCTAAAGAGACCTAAAGAAGAAAGGGAATCCTTGAGTTGGCAAGTGAAGGTGACACCATGTCTAGGGTAGATAGCCTAGTTGATCAAGACATCCCAAACTAGGGTCAAAATAGTGGTTCAAACTCTGATAACAAGAGCCCTACTTTGAACATGTTTAGTGAATAGAGCACCTTAGATGATGGCATGTGTCCACCCTATAGGAAACTATAGGAAGATAAGAATGGTGAAAGTTATAAATCCCCCAACCTCGAAAAAATCCATTGCATAAGGGAAGAAGAGTCAACCTCCTTAGGAAGTGATGGGGGAAAGAGACAAAAGCTCAAAGCAAAGGGATTCTCAAGGAATGTCCTTAATAGTTCAAACCCCACAAAAAGGTGCCAAATATGGAAATTACACTTCAATGGATCTAAGTGTAAATAAGGAGTAGGTGCGGGGATAAAACTTATAAATCCAAGAGGTAAGTCTTTCTATGTCTCTTATAGGTTACAAGTTCTGTGCACTAACAATGTTGTAGAATATGAAGTGATGGTTCATGGACTCCTCTTGGCCCATGAAAAGGGGATAAAAGCCTTGACGATAGAAGGAGACTTGCAATTGATCATCAATAAAATCCACAGTTAATATTCTTGCAATGATAAGAGGTTCTCAACCTACTGAAATAGGGCATGGGACTTGATCAATGACTTTGAAGCATTCAATTTCAGATCCATCCCCCAAAGGAAGAACGTTGTTGCTAATTCCCTAGCTATGTTAGCTAGTTCATTACACCCAATGGAGAAATCTCAATTGAAGAATTTATGAGTTGAGCTCATCACAACCCTGACCATCCCAGATAATATCACCAACTTTCAAGTCTTTCAAGATGACCAACACATCCTCAAGTTCATCATGTGCATAGGTGTGTTTGAAAAGCAAATCATAGATGAATGGAAGGAAGAGGCAGAAGAGGAAGTTAGCCCAGAGGACCTGGATGATGAAGGCATCATAAACCTAAGAACAAATTCCATACCCAAATGAATAGTGGATCTAGAAAGTATCTTTGAAAGAGACGGGACTTCTACGAGAAGGTTCCTACACGTACCACCCGATGGTAAAGAGTACAAAGCATACAACCTTCACACCAAAGATGAACCAAGAGAATTTCACATTGGGAAAGTAGGTACGAGAGAAGAGAAGGATGAAATGGTCCAAATCATTACATAATATCGAGATGTCATAGCTTGGAGTTATGAAGAACTGAAAACAAATAACACCTAAATAATTGTGCACAATATCCCACTAAAACTAGATTCCAAACCATTATGATAACGTCAACATCCCGTCAACCCTACTATGGAGCCCCTAATACAAAATGAAGTCCAAAAGCTGCTAGATGTGAGAATCATATTCCTGATTCGACACTCCACATGGGTAGAAAACTTGGTACCTGTGAGAAAGAAGACAGGTGAGATCAGACTGTGCGTGGATTTCCAAAATCTGATCAAATCCTTTCAAAAAGATAATTACCCACTACCTTCTCTTGATGAGGTACTACAAGTGGTGAACGGTTCCCAAATGGTGTCCTTTTTGGATGGTTATTTAGGATACAATCAGGTGATGGTGCAAGAGGAAGACACATTGAAGATGAAATTCACCACCAAGTGGGGGACATTCTCTTATCAACGGATGCCCTTCAGTTTAATCAATGTTAGGGATAATTTTTAGAGCAATGGAAACTGCCTTCAAAGGGCTAGTTGGAAAATGTATGATCATCTACATGGATGATCTAACCGGTTTTTCAAAAAAGTGAGTCGATCATATAAGCGCTCTAAGGAGAATGCTCCAAAGATGCAGGAAGTATGAGATTTCCCTAAATCCTAAGAAATGTTTATTTGGGGTCACAGAATGTAATTTTATAGGGAACATAATATCAGAAAGAGGAATAGTAATTGACCCTGAATGAGTCCAAGCCATTCTCAAACTGACACCACCTCACAGCCGCAAAGAGGTCAAATATTTCTTTGGGAAGATTAACTTTGTAAGGAAGTTCATTAGTGGTTTTTTTGAGATAGTAAAGCCACTCAATGACATGTTGAAGAAGGATGCTAAGATTGAGTGGAATCCCCTAGTAAGGAAGTCCTTTGAAGAGATAAAGAACACAATCATTATAGCCCCTGTTCTCATCAGTCCATATTACACTATTTCCTTCAAGATATACTCTTTCGAATCAGAACACTCTTGCGCAAGAATCCTCATGTAGAAGAAATATGGAAAAAATGAAAGACCAATAGCCTTCATGAGCTGCCCCATTAATAATTTTGAAGTTAGGTTCACCAACCTAGACAAGCAATCTTTTTCTTTAGTCAAAGCAGTGAATAAATTCTAACATTACATCCTAAGGAGCAAAGTCTTCAGGATAGTCCCCGGCGCGGCCGTAAAATCTTTGTTGATGTAGAATGAGGTGGGAGAATGAAGAGGAAAATGGATGGAAATCATACAATAATTTTACCTAGAGATCCAACCAATTAAACTAGCAAGAGGCCAAGGCCTAACAAATCTTATCTCTGAAATAGAAGATGGTCTAGTATGCCAAACTTACACCAATCAAGGTGTGATCTTTGATATATGGTATCAAGATGTAGTCTACTACCTACTATAGAATCATTTCCCATAGGGGATGAATAGCTCATAGAGAAGGTCTTTGAAAATCAAAAGCAACTCCTACATGTTGAAAAATGATCAGCTGTATAAATCCAACTATGAAGGTCTCTACCTAAGGTGCCTGGATAGGCTCAAATCAAAATAAGTCCTAGAAGATTTTCATGATAGATACAGGATAGGACACGGGCCAATAGAGGAAACTTCTCACCAAATCTTAAGGGCTAGGTAGTTTTTTCCAACATTGTTCAAAGACACTGGCAAACACATAAGATCATGCCACACGTGCCAAACAAGCGCAACTTGAGAGAGAAATATGGCGATGCCCTTATAGCTAGTATATGATGTATGTCCATTCACCCAATAGGGCTTAGATTTTTTTGGAATGATTAACCCCCCTTTTTCTTTAGGTCACAAAGTTTTCCTAATGGCTACCAATTATTGCACCCACTAGATGGAAGCCCAGGCACTGGAGAATCGCACTACGAAAGTGGTAACCAAGTTCCTAGAGGAGTGCATCATAAATAGGTTTTTGATGTCATTCTATCTGGTATGTGACAATGCTCCCTCTTTCTCCTCTGCCTCTCTCACACAATGGGCCTTTGAAAACTAGGTAATCCTCAAATTATTATCCACAAGGAAATGGCATAGCGAAGTCCAGAAACAAAAACCTGACGATAGTGATCAAACATCTCCTTGATGACAATCCCCAAGATTGGCACACACAACTAAAATACACTTTGTAGATAGACCAAGTGAGGATTAAGAATTCCTTGTGGACATGAACATACCAACTGGTCAATGGCTTGCAGCTAGTCTTCCCTATGAACTTGAAAATCCCAATTTTGGGATTTATGGATAAGTACATTGGAGGCAAAGATCGAGTGCGAGTTAGACTCATGAACCTCCTCAACCTGGAGGAGAAAAGAAATTTGGCCTTGGATAATATGTCATAGCATCAGGCCATTGTCAAATGGTGGTTCAATAAGCAAGCCACCATTAAATATTTTAGGATCTCTGACCTTTTCCTCATGTGGGACAAGGGAAAAGAAAAGTCGGGCAGCCACACCAAATTAAAAAAATTGTGGACAAGCCCCTATCAGATATCAGAGATCTTTGGGGAAAAAAATTTTAGGATCAACACCTTAGATGGAGAATTGACCCCATTACCAGTCAATGGACAATTCCTCAAACACTATTTCGGATCCTAAGTAGGACTACCTTTTGTCCTTATATCATAGTTTCATGCATTTTGTTTTGTTTTGTTTTCCTTTCTTTCTTCCTTTCTCCATCTTCATTCTGTTTCTTCCATCCGTGGTCATTCCCTCTTTTTTTGGGGCTTGTTGCTTTTTTTTCCTTTGGGTCAATGTGTCTTGGATTCATTCCGAGGATTCCTTAAATTGGAGCATAGGTATTTCTTAGTCAAATTCTCCAAAGAAACATACAACGTAGAGAATGTTCCAAAAGTTAAAGTGCCAGTATCTTCCATTGACAATCAGAAAGATGTTCGATGCTCGGTCATCTTAATCACAAAGAAAACTAAGAAAGAGCACCCAAGAGCATCATTTTCTCAAGCATTTTTTAGTTGGGACTAGCACTAGTGCATTGATTCGGGTACCCATCGATCCTAGAACCCAAGTTTAGTGGATGCGATGGTAGGAGTAAAGGAAGAATAGTTGAAGAAGAAATAAATAAGTACCAAAATTAAAATGGCCCAAGAAGTGGTCACAAGTATAAAATCCAAGTAGCACAGCCTAATCGTTGCTCATATTGATCGAGAAGACAGTATGAACTTGAATATAGAACTACAAGAAAATAAGAAACTATTTCAAATAAAATAACTCTCCTACATAGCTCTAGCCTAGAAAACCAAATAGAAAAGGGTGACTATAGCAACATCTACCAGGGATATGGATGCCTGGCCATCAGTAGAGAAAGGTTAGATTTGGGATTCGGGGAAAACTTTTTTTGGGATATATATGCCTAACTGGTAGCAAAGCTCTTTCCAGGAATCCCTAGTCTACATGGCGAAGGTTTGGAACAACTGACAAATGTTCTAGAAAACCATAATTGAAGGTCAAGGAATGAACACACATGAATACACACTGAGAGATAAACATAAAATTTAAAATTGGGAAGTCATTGAAAGATATTCAACACAGACATCTCTTGGTCCTCGTTCCATTGAAAAGTTAGAATCTAGAAGGGTCTTGATGATGAAGAAATGCCTCGATCACTACTCATTTTCTCAGGGATAATTTTTTTGGGTCCACAACACACATCCCATTTTGGTCTTCTAACCATGGGGGCCCCCTTTTTTAATGGATTTTTGGGTATAACCCGCTCCCTGTTCCTTGAACTAGGTTTTGGAGGGGCCTTTTGAGGAAACAAAGGTGTCTTTCATCCATTTTGCACTTTCAGTGTTTTGGAGGACTTCAGGTCCTCTAAAACACCAAAAGGGCCTAAGAGCTGAGCCCAGCCCTTTCGGTGTTTCAGCCTTTGAAACACTAAAAAAGGCTGAAAGCCAGAACCTTCGCACCTTTCAATGTTTTGGCCTCTGAAAAATACTGAAAGGGGAGGAGGCCACCTGACTTTCAGTGTTTTGGCCTCTGAAATGCCAA
Organism: Thuja plicata; assembly: GCA_018584345.1. Taxonomy (NCBI): domain Eukaryota; kingdom Viridiplantae; phylum Streptophyta; class Pinopsida; order Cupressales; family Cupressaceae; genus Thuja; species Thuja plicata. The sequence continues at coordinate 987,226 of MU228546.1, forward strand.
AGTTGAGTGATGTCACCCCATGGGTTATAAAGTGGCCTGAGCCACTTTTGTTCCTCACTTGTCTATTTTTTCTCTTCTATGTTTTTTTCCTCCTCCTCACGTTCTCGCTTGTTTTTCCTCACCTCCTTGCTAGATGTCATCCTTTCACCTCTTCTCATGCCCAGTGGTCATTTTTTTCTCCCTCTCCTCAATTTTTGTAGGTAGGGCTTCATCACCTTCTTTTTTGTTAGCTCATGTTTTTGTTTTGTGTCTGTTTAGGTTAGGTCTTTGACCTAGTAAGGTCATGCTCCCTCCTAGGTCCCTGGGTTTCATGCCTTTGGAACTTTAGAGGGGTCGCTCTCCTTTGTTTTTCTTTTATTCAAATTTTATTTTAGAGTCAGGTTTTTTGGTGTCGTGTCCTAGTCGCAGGTTTTCAGCCTCTAAAAGGCTAAAAACATCCTTCTCCTCGAGCAATTTTGTTAACCAAGTGCAATTCACACTTTCGACATCATCATCATTTGGGACCTCCGAAACCTCTAAAACCCTCGAAATGCTGAAGCATCTGGAGGCAAGGTCTCTCTTCCTGGAGGTTTCATACTTTTGCAATCTGAAACCTTCTTCAGACTTTCGCACACCAAAAGCCTAAAAAATTTTCATCAGTCGTCGACTCTTTTCAATATTTTAGGTTTACGCACCCCAATTTTTCATAAATTTTTTCACACTCCACAAGTCCAAAAGGGCATGCTTTTCCATCATCCTCAAACCTCATCATCTTTCACCTCAACCTTGTCTTTGGTGTCTGAAAGCTTGAAAAATATGAAAGAGTGAAAACTTTATTTCTGTCTACTTAAGAGTCCTTTCCTTCTGGTTTTCTTAGTTAGTTTTGTTCCCTTTCCTTCTGTTGTATTTTTCTTTCAATAAAGATACTGATACTTGCATGTTTCCTCTTAGGAATTCCTGAGAAGTGAACAACATCACCGATGAAGTACATTTTCAAAGGGAATCAACCCCCTTCAAAGATCGGAAACAAACATATAGAGATCAATGATATTGACATCAGGAACATGGACTGGGATCAGTTCCTATTAAGGTGTTCTAAACTACCAAGAAGGACCGAATTCTATACCTCCCTAGTTATATGAGGCCTGGTCAATGCAGCAACCCACCCGGTAGTGTTCATGTCCTTTGATCTTATCATGACATTAGCCAATCATTGCATACCTGATGAAAGGGTGGTCAAGAATACAGAAGGATAGATAGTCCTTGACATAAGGCCAAACAACATAGAAGATGCCTTCCATCTCCAGAAGGGCATAGACAAGTTCTATGACTTCTACATAGAAAAGGGGCTAAGATGGTTTAGGAACAAAACTGAGGATTCTTATGAGATTGCAAATCGGAAATACCTCCAGCAGCCTCTCCCAAAAACCAAACTGGACAAATAGATCTCAGGAGGGGATACTTAAAGGATGACATCCAAGCTCTAGTCACCCTGATAAGATGAGTGTATGGACTACCTCAGTCCATCCAACTCGAGAATTGGATGATTATGTTGATAGAAAAGATAATGAACCGCAAGGCCAGGTTTGATTAAGCCATCGTCCTAAGTGATAAAGTGGATGAGAAATTGACCATGGTTAAGCACAACCCAAAGTTCTACATGACTACATATATAGTGTACCTGTTAGCCACATGAGTAGACTATCCAGGGATCACAAAAAGGGGAAACTTCAACGAACCAAATGAATGGCCTAATATTGTTTATCCATAATTGGTAAGAAGGATAGATATGCCTGAAGATAGCCCAAACTACATAATAGTGAATGGTGCATTTATCTTCATAGTCATTAGATTGATAGAGGGTGACTACGTGAAGAGGATATCAAAAGAAGCTGCTACCAAAATAAGGGCCATAGGGGCATACTATATACATTTCAGAAATTTCACATACATCCAAGTGGAAGGATCTACTCTGCATCCCAAGAAGCTACCAAGGTACCCATCTGATTGGGTAATCATCCTAGAAATGGCTCGGCAGCTTGCAGACCCATACAAGAACATCAATCATAAGAAGAAACATTGGTGGGACTTCCCTATTTCCCTAGGTCCCTACACTCTCTAGGACATGAAGATTTGTAAGTCATTGGCCTTTGAGTGGGATGAGTGCCCACTTCAACTATATAAGAACATACAGGCCCAATTTGACCCCATAGGAATGTACAACCATATCATTGGCAAGTTCTACATCTATGAGCCAAAATTTGAAGATCTTTGGCTAAATTGTGTGGATGATCATGAGGTGAGGATCTTGGTTTATTGCCAGATGTCCCTCACACTTGCACAAGCGGCACTATAGATCAGTATTCCCCCCAAGGTTTGGGAAAAGGATTTAGATAATGTGCTAGAGATGATTTATACTTTGGTTAAAATATATAATAGGCCTATCTTGAAAGTAAAGATAGATAAGGAGGAAAATGACAACATAGAATCCAGAGCAAGGCATGTGATCAGGACAACTAAGGCATGGACCAACATGCCCTATCAGATGGATCCTATTCTAGTAAAAACACTAATGGATCCACCCAAGAAAGCAAACAAGAAACATGGAGAAAGGTCCACAGTGCCCCAATACAAGAAGGCCCCATCTCAGAAGTTGGAGATAGTGTATGGGCATGAGCGTGTAGTAGAATATGGTTCTAATCCTCGGCACAAGGACCAAAAAAACAATATGACAAGGTAGATAGATCCTCCTATTGGATCATTACACACCACCCAAAGGGAAGGCCCTTCCACCTCCAAACCGTCTCCCTCTACCACTAGAGAGGGGAAGAGAAATTATAAAATAAAGAGAGCTTCCACCTCTCCGTGATTGGAAACCTTACAGGAGGAGCCAGAACAGGAAGAGGTACCCTTGGTGAAAAGGACAAGGTCTCAGGCAGATTTTCTGAGGAAGAAGGAGATCACAAGGAAGCAGGTAGAGGATCCTAAAGAGCATGAAAATCCATTGGATACCCTAGACTTGAATGAGTTCCTTATGTCTGATTTTGAAGGCCTATAGGGTTTTGCAGTTTAGGGGCATGATACACCCAACTCAATAGAAGGAACTAACTTGGGAACATAGATGCCCATCCATCCTTAAGTGATCCTTAGTCCACCTCTATCCCAATTGAAAAATGCCACACTAAATATACCTACCATGGTAGTGGACTGTAGCATTGACCAGAGGCTAGAAACTCAAGATGTTGGAGCTATCCAGAGCATAGAAGGGAGTAAGACCATAGGAGAGAGTTCAGCATCAACTCCACCACCTCACATTAAAACTCCACCAACCTCTCTCCCACCCCCTATTCCACCTCCACCACCTTCTCTCCCAACTCCCACACCAAATCTACCTCTTTTCGCTTCTACTCTACCACCTATGATGCCAATGCAAACACCTATGCCATTTGTTCCTTTGCCTTGTTTTATTAGGACTCCCTTCAAAACCACACTAGAAACCATGAAAGGCCTTAATGCAGAAATAACAATTAGTTCCTCTGGGGATGAATGCCAAGATAAAGGTGAATAGGATGTTGTAGTGGAAGAAGAGAAGAGAGATGAAGGAAGCCATGAAGGAGAAATGCATGGGGGAGAAGCTAGAGAAGAAGGTGAACATGGGGAAGAGTTAGATAAAGAGGAGGGGGTGACCCCTAAATCAAAAACTTTGCCTTTAGTCCTTCACATTTCCCCATATGAGCTAGTTACCGCCTTTAGTAAACCTACTTGGCTCACTAAAGATATTCAACCACCGAAAAGAACTTACACAGATAAAGAGGAAGGATAAGAAATAGATATGTCATTTTTAGGGCATTCCATTCCATTAAATAAAGGTTAATATACCAGAAAGGGCCATTTCTTATGTCACTCAAGACAGGAAGGGTCATTGGAAGGCACAGGTTGCAGTTCCTTCTACTAACACCTCTGAAGCAAAACTCACCCCAGAGGATTACACATTTGAAGAGGTAGATTTGGGAGAACCAACTAGGGAAGGAAGTAAGCCCCTGACTACCTTAGGCCTTAAAAATGGTTTTGGATTTATGAGCAAAGATGAGGAAACTATCAAGTCCTTGACAGAGAAGAATGAGGCTTTGAAGAAGTTCATTCATAAAATGGTGGGTCCCATTGAACCAATTTTCCTACAGGCCTCATTACATGTCATACTAGAGAAGAGAGCTACTCCACACTTGCCGGTAGGTATGAACCCCTCTTTCATTCAGGTGAGTGTTGATTGGAAGAATGATCTTGAACAATTTAGAGAAGGGGTTATCAAACTGGTTTTTAGGCCCTTTAGAGTTATTCAGGTGGAAACCACAAAGTTGATAAACATGATGGAGAGTGATGAGGGTTTAGAATCTAAATTGGCCAAATGGGGAACTTCCCTCCAAGACCTCAAGATAATCAAGAAGCAGCGCTTTCAAATTTTGGTCAAGATATATGAAGGTGAAGAGCTAGATAACTTCATAGCCTCAATCAAAAGCATAGCCAAAAAAATTAAGGTTCATGAAAAGTGTCTGGGCTACATACAACAAAATCATAAGGAGGTTATTGAATTGGTATAAGAAATAGAAAAATTATTCATAGGTATGGACTTATATCTATACCAGGATCAAGAATGACAAATTTTATTCCTAGCCAAAGAGGTAGTACAACAATTCAAAGATATTCCAGCAGGTGTTAGCACCAAAGAAGGCCTCCACCAAATCTTCTATTCAAAAGAAGACATGCAAAGGACATTCGAGCATGATGAAGAGATCAAGTTCTTCACTTATGAATTGACCACTTTCAGAGAGAAGAAAGAACAACAAATTAACAAAGTAAAGAGGAAAGAAATAAACTATGAGGAGGTACAAAAAATAGTGCAGAGGCTATGAGATGCTCATCCAGAGGTTTTCTCAAGATAAACTTCTCTAATCCAGACTCAAGCCATTTGGAGAGGCAAATTTTTTAGACTTGGCCATTTTTGACCCAAAGGCTAGTCTTTTGGCATTTCAGCCTTTCAGCCTTCTTAGCATTTTGGCCTTTTGACCTTCTCAGCATTTCGGCCTTCAAAAGGCCAAAATTTTTGGGGTCTCAAGTTTTGATTCACACTTAGTCAAATTTGGACTTGGAAAATTTTGGTGCAGAGGTCAAGGTCCGAATTGTGGACCATTCTAGTGTGATCAATTTTTTGCACAAAAATAGAACTTCAGATTAGATGGATGCATAAATGGAGTTCATTTTGCAAGGACTTAGGGTCTTCTATCAGTCCTCACCTTGAAGAGAACCACAGATGAAGATTCCAAGGGAGAACTCAGAGATCAAGATGAAGACTCCAGTTGCATGCAAGGGAACTCCAGCTCCTCTCTTTCTTCTTTCTTAGTGAGTTTGATCCCTTTTTCATGGGAAATGTTATTGTAAATGGATTAAATATCCATGCAAGTTGTTTAGTATCAATTTAGCAATAGATTTCTTTAGTAAAGTTTTAGCTTTAGTTTGTTTTCATTGTTTTTAGTGTCTCTGATACCTTAGTTTTGGCATTCAGATTTTGAAGATTAGAAATCTATATATTGTAGTCAAAACAATGTATTATGGGTGGATTCTTGATGCAATAAAGATATACAATTAGTACTTCATTCATGGTGTGATATTTTCTGCTATCTATGCGAAATTGATGAATGTGTGCATGCTTATTCATTCTTTTCAAAGAGACAACTATTTTATTGTGTCTCGAATATGCTTTTCTTTAGTTATAGTTTACTGTTGTTTATCTACCTTATTGTGACAAATATATGGGAAAAATCATCTTTTAGGCTTCACGATAAATCTGTCTCATGTGTGCGCACATCTTGGTGGCTTCATGATTTGATAGATTTTGAAAATCTTGCACGAGTGAATACATTTTCTCTCCAAATGATTGCATCTATTCAATATACAATTGTGACATGGTCTAATTTATATCTGGTGGGTTTTTACCAATTCTCTCTGTCATTCTATTCGCAAGGAAGGATCAACAATGGTTTATGTCCGTTAGGATTTCATTTTTAGCAATTTAATTCATTCTTGTTACCCTTCTGATTTAAATTTATGTCATAAATTTGAAAGCAATCAAATTTATCTTTAGTTTAAAAACAACATTGCATCCCGAGTTAATTACAATCTTTGATAAATTGGAAAATTAAAAAAGCACTCAAGTTGTTTTGCAGTTTGACGTCTTGAAAGTAACAACAAAAGCCTCCTTCTGAACATTCACATTTATCTTCAACTGAGTTACCAAGCAGGTTGTACCATGACCCCGGAGAACCTTGGAAATAGCTTCGTTATTCTTTCAAGAGAGGAAATTGAATCTCAAGATCCTATAAATTGACTTGTGTAAAAACAATGCTCAACAATATCAAATGTAATCATGTCATTATTTATGAGATGTTGTACTTGTTATTCATTATGTACTTTGACATATTTATAATTAGTTTTTAATTAATTTTATGATTAATTGCTATGTTATGGAACCCTTGAGAATTGTATCCTTGTTGAGTTTACTTTTATGTTCATGCTTTGTGTTTCACTGTAATTGCTTCCTCTTAATTATTCATCTTGAATGTAAACTTTAAAAAAATATATGTAAATCTAGTTACTTGTTATAGGTTAATTTCTCTTGGGTTCGCTAGTGGGGCGTTACAAGATAGGCGGATATAGCGGATGAAAGGCATGCATGGTCAAGAAGAGGTTGACATTGAACATTGTTCATAGTTCCACAACATATACACATCACCAACCGCTCAAAGACAAACTTCTGCAGACGACGGTTAAGTTGGTCTATGGGACCACATTTCAGGAATCGAACCACGAGGGTGAGGCTGTGCATGACTACTTAGCATAGTGATAAGGGTTCACAGACATGGAAGAGGGAGATATAAGGTGGGTCTTAACCAACAAGGGAGGTATAAGGAGATAGGCATTGGAGAGATAAGGGGATCACCAAAAAATAGGGATGTATAAGGTGGTTGGTGCGAATGTGGGAGACATAAGGTGTTCGGGAGGTATAAGGATGTGGCTGCATGGAAAGAATGATTAGAAGATTAATCAGCATGAGACATATTTGAGAGGTGTTAAGGCCTCAAACTTAGATTGTAATAGGATGGAAAGAATGCCATTCAAAAAAAATGAGGATGAGGTCCCTCAAAAATGTGGCCTCACTAGTTCATAGCTCCAGTAAAAAAGCGATTACTGATCAAAAATAAATAAATTTTGACAGTTTATAAATAAATTTGAAGTGTAATATTGACAGTTTTATAAAAATTTAGCATGTTAAACTATACAGTCCAATAAATTTTCAGCTTGTCATATACAACTCAAAAGTGCAAAAAAGGTCAATACAGTCATTAAATTCCAGGCCTGGGTCAAAGTGTTTACACTTATAATTATTGAGAACTATTCACACTAAACTATTTATAACTTTCTAATTTTTCCAAATAAATTTATCTCATATCCTCATACTACTGCTTAAGTCAATTTTCTGCTTAAATTTAAGCAGTAGAGTGTTCCCATGCAAAATAAAAATTGTGGGAAAAGGAAAATTTAGAATCTTTTCCTATTTTTGTGGAGTATCTATTTTTTAGCGAATGAAAATAAGCTATGGGAAAAAGGAGGGTTTAGAAATAAGTAGCAATTGAGCTTATTAAAAAAAGTGACACATGTCTTTATAATTTTTTCCATCTCATTTTTATTTGCGTACAATTTTACTTTAGATTTATTTGCAACAAAAATAACTAAAAATTTGATTTAAAAATAATACTTAAAAGGCTGCTTAAAATTAAGCAGCAAACATTACCATCCATGGGGCCACCAGCTCCACAAAAAGTTGAGTAGCTTCTGCTAGAAAAAATAAGCTAAGGAGCAAAATGGGGACATGCTATTAGAGTTAAAATTATGAGTCTAAATTATTTTTTCAAATAAAGTACACTCCATTTTTTCATTTGATTTCTCAAAAGTGATATTAATGAAAAATTATTCTGATTTGAACATTTATTCAATTTCAAAACTCTGAAACCATGATGATATTATTCAATATATATACTACAAATTAATTTAATATTCTCTTGGAATAAGACTAAATAAAATATATAATTAACGTGAAGAGGTGACTGCCATTAACAAAAATCTTGTGGAAAACATTGAAAGGGCTAATGAGATTCAAAGTTGGAAGTACTTTAATGTCTTAATCATTGTAGATGAAATTTATGTTTTATTTATTGATACAATTTCTTTTTAAAAAAATGTGAAGCACTTTTAGACATATTTTTTGTAGAGCTGGTTTAACATTACTCTACTTAAAATTTGATAATATTCAAAGGAAAAATACTCTATTTCTATACTCTTATAATAAACAATATTCTAAATTGCACTATAGAGGTCTTCAATAGAATAAATATTACCAAAGGTATAATAGCATTTAAAACTATTATGAACAACAACATCCAAGTAGTGAAAATTTTGCTTCCTTAAGGATGGAGCACTCAACAATGAAAATATTCTTGTAATGAGTGAACAAAATCAATTTTGAGTAAAAAGAATGAAAAAAAGTTCGTTGTTACAATTTCTTCTTGTAATGCCTTTAATTTAGTCTTTTTCAAGACACAAGTGTGTTGTAAAAACCCCTCTAAGATAGAGTTCCCAATTTTAATAGAACTCATTTCTCTCTTGAATTGAATTCATTTGGTTGCATATGATCCATCGATCTTGAGATTATTGTTAATTTTTTTATTTGTTTTACTCTGGTTAAATATTTTGAGTGGTAAGTAAGATGGATTAACTAAGATGAATCGTGGATTTTTTGGCTATTTTCATCATACCTATATCAAGCATTAAATTCTTCATACAACTAACATCACACATCATCTATTCTAGCATGTCAAGATTTTTTCTTTTCTAGACCTTGTAGGCATTGACATGGATAAGCTTCCTTAACATAATGTTTTTAATTGATGCACTAAGCCTTTCTACAAGGGAAATAAATAAAGACACTAAAGATTAGATTCTTAGAGCATATGTATGGTCCAAATGGTTAGAGCCGTAAGAATAACTTTTCTTGAAACTTCAATATTACTACAAAATATATCTTCATTTTTAGGACAATTATGGCAAGACATATTGTCAATTAGTGTCAAACCACTTAGTCATTCAGTGTTGCCTGAGTATTCAGTGTTGCCCGAGTATATAGTGTTGCCCGAGTGTTCAACATTTCCTGAGTGTTCAACATCGCCCGAGTGTTCAACATCGCCCGAGTAGTCTTTTGGACTTGAGTGACAGTTTGAAGCCGACTTTGCATATATTGTTAAATATAATTTTGTTCATTGCAAGCCAACTTACAGAGTTATTTGTTGAATAAAGATATATATGTAAGATAGATTGTTTTATCCAATATGAACAAGTGTATGAAGAATATAAAGAGATAAGGAATATGATTATGTATGCATAAGGCATGCAAATGGCAGTTTGATTTGAGTGTAGAAGTATTCAGGACAACAAAGTATCATCTATCACATTTAGGTGATCAGTTATATTCAAAGGATCTTATTCAGAAATCATAGTTGTACAGAGAAGATCATCAAATGGTTCATTCTCATAGGTGGATCATAAAAATCCTTTAACAAGGTGGACCTAACAGTCCTTTCTATGCTCCTAACAGGGCAGATCATCAGAAGTGGTCATTGTAAGCTCTAACAGGATAAATTTATACTATAGTACTAAATCTTGTTGATATCATCCCCACCCCAGTTTTACTTTCTTTTGGAAGGTTTTTGGGTAACCAAATATTGTGTTATGTGTTCTTTAATTTCAAGTTATATTCATGCAAACAAATAATTTAATCTAATTGTGGATTAAAAGGATTAATTTTTATTGGTTCTTGATTCACCCAACCCCCCCCCCCCCCCCCCCCCCCCCCCCTCTCAGTCACTAGGCACATCATATAATTCCAAAAATTGGTATCAGAGCAGTGGTTCTCTTCTCAAAAGTTTAATAGCTTGAGAAAAGATCAGAGGATATGGAAACATACAGACTGGAGAAATCCATTGAGAATGAAAAGATAGATCTTAAAGTGGCCATGGATCAAATCATAAAACTTAAGGAGAAACTCTCTCTTTCCCTGAAGAAAAGAAAAGAATTAGCAGTGCAGATGAATGCCAAGAACTATATAGAAGAAACAATTGAATAATTTTGCAAAGAAAGAAGCTCAGAAGAAGCTAATGCAACCATTGAAGACTTTCTTGCAAAGAATCTCACTTTACATGAAGAAGTCAGAAAGTTGAAAAGATAACAGGAAGTTCACTCAATCAGAATGTGTGAAGTCATGGAACTAAAGAACAAAGCAGAAGATGATAGAAATATATCACAAGAAGACAAGGTACTACTGAGTAGAAGATTAGAGGAAAAAGAAAAATAAATTCAACACTTGTCACTTCAACAAGCTGATTTGATAAGTCAACTCAACAATGCAACACAAGAAGTTGTCAATCTAAGGATTGAAAATGAAAGACTGTTGAATGATCTCAATACTGAAAAGAAAAGAAATGAAAGTATGATGAATTCACAAACTAGCATGGATTAGGCAACAGAACTCATACATAATGGACAAACTGGATTAGGTTACACTGAACAAGTTCAATCCTCACAGCAAGGAGCTCAAAGGAACAACAAAGCTACATGCAATCATTGTGGTAAGTGGGGGCACACATCAAATAAATGTTGGAGCAATGGAAAGTCAAAATTTAATGGTAAATGCTACAGTTGCAAAAAACATGGACATAGAGCAAGTGAGTGCAAAGAGAAACCTAAGTTTGAAGGGAAATGCTACAAATGCAAAAAACAAGGTCATAAATCTTCCGAGTGTGGAAATAAGAAGTGGAATCCTGATGAACAATTAGCCAAGGCAATCTTTGGTTGGGATTACAACACTTGGTATAGATGTTGTCACTATGGTGAATATGGACACATTGGTGCAAATTGTATGAAGACTCACTTTAGAAAAAGAGATCCCACTAAGAGATGTTATGTGTGTAGGCAACTAAGTCATCTAAGCAAGAACTGTATGAACAAAGAAAAAATTGATACTGGTTTTGAGAATGCTAAAGCCAAAGTCTTTGAAATCATAACTCATATGAGAAAGCAATGAGTAAGGAAATCCTTAGATAATTCATATCAAAGAAATGAAGGATCTAATGACACCCTAAACAGTGAGATGGGTGGATCTATCATTACAGAATAGGAAAGTAAGGAGATGACTGTAACTGTGCAATACAAGCCATCCTACATCAGTTCCAGATAAGAAATACAATCCAGATCTACATATTGATGCATGAGGACATATTATAGTTCAACCCAAGTTAGAATGTTAGTTACACCCGAGTCACTCTATCTCACCCGAGCTGAGTCAGGCTGTACTGATAATTGGGAAGCTAGTTTCACCTGAGCTTCCGAGTGAATCTTGGAGAAACACTCGAGTCACTCCAGCTACTATGTACGAAGCATTTAATGAAATAATCTAATGGTTGAAAATATATTATAAATGAAGGATTGTAAAGAGTATTGCTTACAAAGCTTTCAATTTACAAGTCAATTCAGAGCCCTTAGAAATTCAGTGTGAATTCATGATTGTATGCAGAGTTTGATCATTCCATCAGAGCATTATGGAATCCACTTTCAGCAGCAAGATCAAGAAAGGTTCTGAGATGCTAGTAAGGAATACAATTTGTGATCCTCTGGTGTTCAAGCTTCATCTAGAAGTTGCAGAGGAGATAGACCCGATGGGAGATCATTCCCTGATTCCTCCAAGAGTGTTATGGGTTAATGACATTCTCATCTTCTATCACTGTAACATACATGAGCTTACAACCAGTGAGATGAATCAAGTATATGATAAGTTATGTACCAACGAGAATATGAAGCCCGAGCATAAACACCTCAAAACCAAGGGTTTGACACACATCATGCATATGGTGATGGACTTCCAGACAAAATGGATGAGATATGTTCTTAGTCATTTGTACGACATGCAACTATGGTTGGATCATCTTGTGAAGATCACTAAGAAGATAATTCACTATGTTATCGAGTTCCCTATGCTAGATAAGCCAAAAGCTACCAAAATCCTAACCAAGGATGAACTAGCTAAGTTAACTCTTGCCAAGTGGGACTGCAGAGGCATGAGACTCAACGGAGTAACTGATATGGAGATGAAATTTGGCATTCATGTCATAGCCCACAAGATATACAGCTCGAGCAGACCCAACAATGTTGTATGCGAAGCAGTTGACCTAGCTTACAAAGTAGTAAAGAAGAATCTGGTATTCAACCTAGCAGAATTGCAACTCACTCAGTTGAGGAAGAAAATGGAGAGCATCCAAGTATCCAAAACCAATTCATGTAATTTTGGTTCTCTTCTAATATGCATACTCTTTTATGTTCAGAAGTTATTTCCCTCCAAAGGAATAGTAGCATGGAAGAAAGATAGACCAATTATCCATCAAATTAATGATTTCATAGCTGAGTTAGGAGATAACTTTGATAGCATTATGGATGGATAGTTTGAGAGTTTCAAACAGAAGATGTAGAGTATATATAGAATTCCCAATCAACTAGTTGAGAAGTACAAAGATGAAATTTATTTTCTAGTTGATTTTGATAAGGTTTATATACAAGCAGTAAAGCCTAGGGTGGCATGGGTAAAACCCCTACCATATGAAGTTAACATTGATGAAACATAAGATATCATAGAGGCCCTTGTGAATGAACCTATCGATCAAAAGACACCTTACTTTGGATCATATGAAGAAGCAAAGAGCAGGATATCTTTGGAGATTGAGATTCCTAAGATATTAAAAAGAGGAAGAAAGAGACTTGAAACATTCAAGAAGAAGTATGGAAAGACCTCCGACTCTCCTACCATCTCTGAAAGTAAAGAAGACACAGTTAAAATAGAGGATACAGTTGAGATAGAAAATGTTGAATCTGAAAAAGAAGAAATTGATATTGATCCTCCACAGAAGAAGAGGAAGACAAAACCTATCTATAGAAAAAGGAAAAAGGCACTACTCCTGTTGTCACCTTGAGGAGATCAAGGAGAAAACTTATACAAAATGATGAGGATAATGATGAAGAAGAACATACTATGGTCTTTACTAAACCAACACCCACACTTGATTAGAAGAATAAAGACCTTAGAGAAGGAAGAGCCATAAATTCTTTGAAGTCACTGAATTATGCTTCTTGGTCAGGAGAAGAAAATATTAAGATTGAGAAAGCAGTGGTGGAGAAGATGGAAAAGGAGAAATATGACCCTTCTGAGTTGAAGATTTATATGAGTAAAGACTTATTTAAGGTAGTATCTATTCCCTGGAAGAATGCAGTACAAATTGAAAAAGATCTAAGGGAAGAGAAAATGAAGCAGGTCATGCCTGCAATGAAAGGCAAAGAAATAAAAGAGACCTTGAGCAGATATGAGAATAATCACACCCTCAGATTCAAGAAATTATGAATATTGAACAAGAACATAGAAGTTGTAGCTTAGCATGCTACATTAGTGTGAAAATCAATATTTGAGATAACATAAGGCAATGAGAAGGAAGAAGTGCCGAGTACAAACCCTCCAGCATAGGAAAATGATGATAATGATGATACACTACCCAAGGTACATACTATTGAAGAGTCCAAGGCTGAGAAAATTGTAGTATAGGTAATGGTGTCATTACCCCAATCTCCTATACACAATATAGTACCTTCGAGCAAAGACAAGGTTGCAAAATCTACATCTGAACAAACTAAGACTGAGCAACAGGCTCATCTTACTACTGTGACATGCACACCTGAGTCATAGAAAGCAAAGGTAGATATTTCTACTGCTAATATTGATATATATCAATAAATATTGATCCAACAATTGGTACTATAAAGGTCAATGACCTAATTGGATTGAATACTGAAGCAAAGGATGAGGTTAGTAAAGGTAAGGAAATTTTTCCTTCACCAAGTCCTAAGACAAAGGCAATAATTACTGATGAGATAGATCTAGACAAATAAATTGAGATTCCTAATTGTGATCTATCCAACCTATCTGTAGATCAAATGGATATTTTGGGAGAACTGTGATGCAGGAGCATCCTGGGTGTAAGGGCAATCTTGCATCACCCAAAAATATGTGTTTTTCTATTCAATAAGGGCTATTTTGTACAAAGCTGCTATTTTTGGACACTTACTATTTTTAGTAAGTTGGTCGTTTGAACTCAGAATGTTCTAATTTTCTAGGTGAAGGTTCATCTTAGTCATATAAGAATTCCAATTGAATTTCATTGCCAGATCATCTGTATTGGCAAAGTTATTAAGGATTTACTGTTGAGATTTTAGGGTGCAAAACCTTTGAGCTTAATTTTCAGGACCTTAGAGGCTCCGGATCAAGGTCAAACCCCCAACTGACTTGCACTTCACTAATATGACACTGTAGATCGTGATCTCCCCTTTCTGGGAAGTGGTTATAATAGCCAATCGGAGCTACGGTTCAAAAGTTATGGCTTCCGAAAGTTGGGCTACCTAATCTCATGTTTTGTAAATATTTAAAGCCAACCCTTTTGTAATAAAAGTGAAAAATAATTA
>MU228546.1:1006896-1035394 GCA_018584345.1 Thuja plicata
GTGAAGGTTCATCTTAGTCATATAAGAATGCCAGTTGAATTTCATTACCAGATCATCTGTATTGGCAAAGTTATTAAGGATTTACTGTTGAGATTTTAGGGTGCAAAACCTTTGAGCTCAATTTTCAAGACCTTAGAGGCTCTGGATCGGGGTCAAACCCCTGGTTGACTTGCGCTTCGCTAGTCATGCACTGTAGCTCGCGATCTCCCCTTTCTGAAAAGTGGTTATAATAGCCAATCGGAGCTACGGTTCAAAATTTATGGCTTCCGGAAGTTGGGCTACCTAATCTCATGTTTTGTAAATATTTAAAGCCAACCCTTTTGTAATAAAAGTGAAAAATAATTAAATGCTAAGGGTAGTCGGCCTTAATGGCTAGATTTTTGGAACCTTCTCGGGTGATGGAAAATTGCCTATTTAAGGAAGGCCCATGGTATTTTCTAGGGAAGTTCTGGGTGGTTATTTGAGGCTTTGTCCTACAGATTATTGTAAGGGATGCCCATGTGGCTTTTGATATTGTAATTCTGAAGTTTGTAATTCCACATTTGTGGAGCCAATAAGAATCCAATTTTCTGTTCTTGCAAATTTATGTTGTTTCTCTTTGTTTCTATCGTGTACTTGTGGTATTAAGGGGAGTCCCCTTCATCATATTGTCCACAAGTTAAACACAGATATGAATGGTCAAGAGAAGTTACTTTAGGAGGCATAGAAAAAAATTTGAGAACAAGGTTCTAGTGAACATTGCAAAGAAGATTGCAATTGACCAGGTGTAGCTTACAAAGATCATGAGCACTCTAGAAAGCACTGTGAAAAATGTGGTAGCACTATTTGTAAAGTTGAGTGACTCCTCTAACTTTACTATGGAAATCAAGAATAAGTTAGTAAAGATTGATGCAGACATGAAGGAAAGTGCAAGGAAATTAGCACTTGACCCGACCACTAGCTCTGCTCACTTCATGAAAATCAAGTATCTTACTGATCTATAGGCTGAAGTATTGAGAGAAGAAGCAAGGAATAGAGAATCTCTTACATCAATCCAGAGAAAAATTCTACCACACATGGATGGAATGCAGAAATGCATAACACATGATAAGACACTCATTCATGAAAACAACTTCTCAGTTGCAGAGCTAATGATAGAGTTATTCACAAAACTACAAGTTGAATTACACATCTTGAAGGTGCTACAGGACAATTGGGACAACACTCTATCTCAATTTTTGAAGGTACATAGTGATTTTCTATCCTACTTTGGAATAACATTGTAGATATCACTTTTTGGCATTTTTGTCAAAAACAAGGGGGATCATATCATTGTATAAAAGGGGGAAATGTCATTGTAAATATCATCAAGGAAACATATGTACAATGAATAGTGAAGAAGATATATTTTTACAGAACAGGCATTTGGACCCGAGCAGTAGAGGCAGTTTCAAAACCTCAGCAATTAGAAAGGGGGAGTTTTGACATATCAGATACAAAATTTAATGATAAGTGTTTTTGTCACTAATGCCAAAGGGGGAGATTGTAGACCTTATGGAAAGACATATTTTCAATTAGTGTCAAACCACTTAGTCATTCAGTGTTGCCCGAGTATACAGTTTCACCTGAGTGTTCAACATCGCCCAAGTGTTCAGCATCGCTCGAGTGTTCAGCATCACCCGAGTGATAGTTTATCACCCGAGTAGTCTTTTGGACCCGAGTGACAGTTTGAAGCCAACTTTGCATATATTGTTAAATATAATTTTGTTCGTTGCAAGTTGACTTACAAAGTTATTTGTTGGATAAAGATATATATGTAAGATAGATTATTTTATCCAATATGAACAAGTGTATGAAGAATATAAAGAGATAAGGAATATGATTATGTATGCGTTAGGCATGCGAATGGAAGTTTGATTTGAGTGCAGAAGTATTCAGGACAACAAAGTCTCATCTATAACATTCAGGTGATCAGTTATATTCAAAGGATCTTATTCAAAAATCACAGTTACACAGAGCAGATCATCGACTGGTTCATTCTCACAGGTGGATCATAAAAATCCTTTAACAAGGTGGACCTAACAATCCTTTCTTTAAATCTTTTAACAAAGTTGCATTACTTATTGTATTGTACAAAATTATTTAACAAGGTGGAGCCTAACAGTCCTTTCTATGCTCCTAACAGGGCAAACCATCAGAAGTGGTCATTGTAAGCTCTAACAGGCTAAATTTATAGTGTAGTACTAAATCTTGTGGGTATCATCCCCACCCAAGTTTTACTTTCTTTTGGAAGTTTTCTGGGTAACCAAATATTGTGTTATGTGTTCTTTACTTTCAAGTTATATGCATGCAAAAAAAAAAAGTTAATCTAATTGTGGATTAAAAGCATTAAGTTTTATTGGTTCCTGATTCACCCCCCACCCCCCGCCCCCCCCATCCTCTCAATCACTGGGAACATCATATAATTCCAACACATCAAACCTCTAGATTGTACTAAATTCCAATTGCTTAATTTGAGGGATGCTTTGGCATAGTTTGATTTTTTCTCTCATGCTCTATGCATTAATATTGAGAATCATATATTATATTTGGAAAAACATCCTCCTTACAATGATAATATGGTCCAATTAGTTTGTCATTTCAAAGACTCATATTTAGCTCTCATTTCAATGTGATTGCAACTTCTGCACACAATTTTTTATTGATACTTATATTTGAATATATCTAATAGACAAGCACCTTCAAGATGTGTTGTAAGTGGATGAAATAATTAAAATCCCTTGATTTTGGATCAAACCCCTTTGTTTAGGTGTAAACGATGTAAGCTATTCAAGATAAGAGTGCAAAATGCTTGTATGTTGATTATGCAATATCTACCAGTGATGATGTGGGGCTATTGTAGCTACTTGATGATACCTTTGAAGTAGTATTTGGAGTGACATTACCACTAAATAATTAGTGACTATTAATGACTCATGACTTCTCCTAAACTATAAGATCCTAAGATTCTATATGCTCAATTTGAATTATTTTAGCATCTAACTTAATCGACAAGAACCAATTTGGTATTTTTTTTTCTTTGGGGACAATACAATTGAAATTTGAAAATTTAGGATGACACAAAAATCTATCCATAAGATAGAACCACATTTTCATCCAATCCAAGAGATAGAAAATCCTAAGAGCTCAAATCATTCTTATTCTATTACTAAGATAGTGACATTTGAGTTCAAAATATTATAGTATAATTATTGTGTGCTTAAATTGTGATAATATCAACATTAGATCATTTTTAGGGTCCTATATAGGGCATAGAACCACACTTTTATTGAGTTCGAAAAATGGAAAATCTTAAGAACTCAAATAATTCTAATTCCCAATTCTATTAATGAGAAAACATTTAAGATCAAAATATTATATTATAATAATCTTATTCTTTTAAAACATGTCAATTTAAGTATTAAGATAATATGTTTAAAACAAACCAAAAAGAAATATTGAAACAAAATATAGTGTTTTTGATCCTCTACAATCTCTAAATTCATCTAAATTTAAATTCACCTTTAATAACCATCATGGATTATATGCTATATCCATTCAATAGCATTTTCAAACATCCAGTAGCATTGTGTCAACAACTGAGATCATTTAGACAATATAAATATCTACATTATTTAATGATGTCAAATTTCCACAATTCATAATTCTGATTGTTGTTGTTTAAAACTAAAACTAAAACTTATCTAGAAAGAATAATAATTTACTCAAAATTGCTAAATCAATTTTTAAAAAACAAGCCAAACTCTTAAATTGTCTCCCAAATTTAAAATCCAGGATTGAAGACCATATTAAAAATAAGAACCAAAAACACTAGGTCAACACTGCAAATGTAGGGATCAGATTTGCATGTAGAGATTGTGGCAAAACAGAGAGCATGATATGTCTGAATGAACTTTTCTGACTCAGTTGATTATCTAAAATGAAGTATGTTAATTTATTTTCACTATTTTAAATGCCCACAAGTGTCGTGGGACAAACATTTCATTTCTGAACTTCCATAAAGAGGCTTAAATAGCTACGATGTGCCACAATATATATGTACTCCTAGCTCTCACGAATGAATCTACACCTTAAGTTGCCTGGTTATCGCTCAACCATCATATAAGAGGATGCCAACTATTTAAACCAATTGAGACATACGCCAAGGCTATCAGGGTAGCCAAATGGATGATCTTATTCAAGATTGAGGGTACTCAATTTTACTAGAATACCCAACATCTTACATTTATCACTTGAATGATTTTTAATACTTACAAATATCTGCAAAATTATTATTACAATGCTTTAATAAAAAATAATTATGGACAATTTGGAAGCATAGCTCCAAAATATAAAGTAAGTATAAATGCAAAATTTCCCCTACTTGAGAAAGGAAATACAAACAGAATGCTGCAATAACTACTGCAATATCCTCATAATGCCAAAGGCAAAATAAAACTAAACTAAATATATACTTCTAATAAACTTCCTAAGTATGTTTTCATCTCTTCATTCCAAATTGTGAAAAATAATACTAAAAGTTCATGATCGCTAACCCAACCGCCCACAGACTCATGCAATTTCTATCAAAAGTCATGCATAGCAAAAGATTTCTTGCGATGACCAAACAACTGCAATCCCCACCAATTTGAAGCTTCCATTTTTGAAGCATGCCCAAATCCTTGATTAAGCCCATTAACATCTTGGCAGGAGCAAGTAAATTTCATAGATTTGTCTCCAATGGCAGAACAACATATTTCCTCCTCTGTTACTTCAACAAAATATCCACTTGAAGCATTACATTGCTCTGACTATTGCAATGTGTTGTTACCGACCTCTAGATAGCTATAGTCCGTGTCCTCAACCTGCATGAATCACATTCTGAAAAGATTGAGATCCTTATTGTACAATGGTTGTTCATAACCGTGCTGAAAAAATTAAAAGTTTAAACTTGAAAATGGATTGAACTTGACAATACCTGTGTATCACAGTTGTTCGAAAGGTTTGTTATAAATGAATGGGCATTAGAAACCCATGCAAATTCTTCCATTTCCACCTATGTGACATCCTCTCTTCCCAGCGGCATATTTTCATTGATACTCGTTGTAAACGGCACTGGTTATGGGGCAGGAAATTTCGTTCAAGTTTAGTTTCTTATAGTACATTTATAAAATTCATTTATTTTATAAGACTGAACAGATTTTTTTAAAAAGAAATATCACTTCTTTGTATTAAAAGAGTGCAATGGAATGTACAAAATCTAAATTATAATTTTTCAATCTTTATCAAAACTTATATTTTTTATTTCTTCATTTTTTTTTATTGAATTATATTTTAATGTAATAATTAATATGTAAAGTAATATTTAAATTTAAAATATAATTTATTTTTAATTAACAAAATGAGTGGCATGTTCATTTTTTCAAATATTTTTTTTATCAGATATATTTTTTATGAAAATACTGATCAATTATATTAACTTAATTTAAAAACTACTTTTTGTAGAAATTAAAGTGGGAGGAAAAAAAACACTTCAAATATTTTATAATAAATTAGTAAAACATAAAATTTACTTATTTGAATAGTATTTTTAATATTATTATTTTTTTATATTAATAATAAGGGGGTCACAAAAAATATATATCCAGTTACATCAAAATGCACAGAAGGAAGAGGCCAAGCCTCATAACGAGAGTATCAAGAAAACTACATATCAGATAGCCATATACAAAGGAATAAAAAGGAAAGCCAAAAGACTAGTGTAAGATAGTATCATGGGTGTCTACCCAAGCAGTCCACCCCATAGCTCCCTCCATCCAAATGGTGTTTTTTCTTCTCTTGGATTTGTGCAAGCATAAAGATTTCATCCATTTTTGAGTTTTTGTTTTTCTTAAACTCCTTGTTAAGTTTCTTGCAAATCTTCTCGAACATCTGTAGGTTATCCATATTCTTCCTCCATTCATAACCATCCTTCAACTCGAAGACAAAGAAGGTGGCACTTCCCGTCCTCAAGAACCTTTTGAGCTTTTCCTTTTCAATCAACATAGTAGTATGAACCTTCAAGAAGATTTTAAAATAAGTGAGTTTTCGAAAAGACTCAGTAAGAACCCTGGGGTTTTTTTGATACATTTCCTCATTTTTACACTTCCAAACCTGCCATAAAATACTGGAAGAAAGAATGTTTCAAAACACATTAGTATCTTTTTTGAGCCCCACAATATGTCCAGTAATAATTTCAAGAATATTAAAATTCATAGGATAATTGATATCAAACATATGTCAGATTTCTTTAGCAAAAATACAGTCAAATAAGATGTGTCTACCAGTCTCAGGTAGTCTGCACAAGCTACAGTAGTCAGCCACAGTGTTATATTTTATAATACGGAACATGTCAAGAAAGAACAACCATTTAAAACATTTTATCTTAGGGAGAAAATGTTAAGGGTGGAGTACCAAACATAATTGACATGGTCAATGATGGCATCATTATATCCAATCACATTGTAAATATTTTTAGCTTTGATTTTGGATATAATGGTCCCATCTGACCATTTATAGTTTAAGTAGCTATGAGAGTCCATATGACAAGTAGTAGGTAAGTCCTTGGTGACTTTAAGTATCATATTATAAGTTTTCTTCTGGGAGGCCGGGATATCAAAATTACTTCTAAGATCATCCTAGCTGATTATCCTGTCATGCTCAAAGATGTCATCCAATTGACTAATGCCCATATTAGACCAGTATCTAGTAGATAAGCCTTGGGAGAGGGTGAGGGGTTTGCCAGATAAGTGCATGTTCCACCAAATAGACCTTTCACCATATAGTTGATCATCATCATGGAAGGCCTTGTTAGTGATATATTTCCAGACATGATTCCAAGCTTTTCATCTGGATCTAAAGAACACAGATCCTTGAAAAACAATAGGAAAGTTGTCAATATTCAGATCATTAAAAGGCATATTTTTCCAAGATTTTACATTTTTGGGGAATCATGTTTCAATATTTCTCCTAACAAGGATCTTCCATGGATCATTCCCATCCATAGAGTGAAAAACCCACTTGGCGGCAAGGGAAATCCCTTGGAGTTTAAGATCCTTCAATCCCAAGCCCCCAAGGAGCTTATCCGTATGGCACCACTGTCATTTAACAACATGCATCTTTTTATTACCTTTACCATCAGACCAGAGAAAGTTCTTCATTATTAGGGAGAGTAATGCCCCTGGCAGTAGGGGAGATTGAATTATCCCTAAGGAGGTAGTACAGGGCGTCAAAGGCAATAACAAAGAGGGCAGGGGCCAAGGGGAAACCTTGCCTGATGGATTTACCAAGGGGGAAGGGGTTAGAGAGGGAACCATTAACATCAATCTGGGCTAGAGCATCATTGAGAAACATATAAACAAAATTACAGAACACACTAGGAGATCCAAAAGCTTCAAGCATCATGGAGATAAAGCTCCATTCCACCCTGTCATAAGCCTTTTCAAAGTCCAGGGGATACATAGCATAATTTTGTTGAGTGCAATTGGCCCAATTCATGGCTTCCCAGCTGGTAATAAGATTCTCTGGAATATATCTTCCTTTAATGAAGCCAATTTGGGTGGAACAAACAAAGTTGGGTAGGATATTCTCAAGTCTCAAGGCCAAGATCTTGGAAAAAAATTTATAGGAAATATTGAGGAGCATGATAGGTCTCCATTTTTCGATGAGAGCTTTGTCCCCATCTTTAGGGATCAATTAAATAATACCCCTATTAATGGAGCTACCCAGGGAGCCTCTAGCAAGAGCTTCGGAGTAGATATCTTAGAGATCTTTGCATAACCAATTAAGATTAGCTTTGTAAAACTCCACAGGGAGGCCATCTGGCCTAGGAGATTTGTCATTATTAAGGGAGTTAATGGCTTTTTCAATTTCCTCCACAGATATGTCTTAAGACAGTAGGTCAACATCTATAGTGGAGATCCTATTAGGGATAAGAGATCTGCACCAATTTCTAAGGGAAGTAGCCTCTTCCGAGTCCTCAGAAGCAAAAAGGTTTTGGTAAAAGCCAGCAAAGGCCTCTTAGATGCTGTCAAGGTCAGTAATTTCTTGATTATCCACTATAATTATCTCAATTTTTTCATTGGATTGTTTATGCTTGATGAGGTTAAAGAAAACTTTAGAGCCCTGATCACCATACTGTAACCAGTGGGCACGAGATCTAATTTTGGCTTCTCTTATTTTAACCTGTTGGTGTTGTCTAAGGGCTTCCTTAGCATGAATAACATTAGGGATATGTTCAGAGTCAGAGGGATTGGATTGGATGTTAGCTTCAACTTTCTAAAGGTCAGATGAGAGTTTTTTTCAGTGAATCTATAGTCTTTGGCCCTTTTTTGGCCAATGGTTTTTAACAGATTCTACCAAGAAAGAATGTTCATGTTCCATCTATCCGAATGAGATTTGGTGAGAAATTTATTCCTATTGATGAGTCTAATGATATGAATGGCTATAAGGATGTCCTCATCTTTAAGAAGACTAGTATTTAGGATAAATTTGGGATTGGAACCTTTACCTTGCACATGAGAGTTATTAATTCTAACACAAGTGGATAAGGGTGGTGATCAGAGAGAGAGGTGGAGGTGACAAGGACTGAGTTTCCCAAGTGATCAGGAAAAACAAAGAATTTTTTTTTATTAACATAGAATGGGTCCAGTCTAGAATATATTCTAGAGGGACCTTGTTGGCAATTGCACCAGGTATGCCATAAGCCTAGACTCGTGTCTTTGTTACCAGTCAGGGGGTTGAATAACTATTTCATATTTTTCATTCTATTCCAATTAATCTTTTCCATATCTTTCCAAGAAAACGGGAAACCACCAGATTTGTCCTCTTGGGATTCAAACATATTGAAATCCCCTCCCATAAGCCACCGTAAATCTAAATAATGCTTAATAATAAACTTCCTGTCAGGGGATTCAAGTCCTCTAATGTTCCATGAGATGCAATTCATGAGGAAACATGTGAGGGGGAGAAAGCTGGTCTACAAACCCTATAATTGGGGTCATAATAATAGATGGGATATCCCCAATATTTTTACTGGTAGAGCTCTAATTTCTGGAACCCAATGGTCTCGCCAGTCATTTAGATGTGGGGAAATCACCTTTTAATTCATCCTCATTATCAGAGACAGTAGGGGACAGGATATCCACATCCATGGTCTTTTTTGGGTGGAGCTTAGTGTTGTCTATAGAGTGCTTGTAGGCCAGGATGACTTCAAGCAGGCATTCATCACTGAGTTATTTGAAAATATTATGTGGGAAGGTTTGGGAAGGGGCCGAGCCAATGGAATTGACATAGGGATCCTTGACGATAAATTTAATTCAGGGGGAGCAAAATTGGGTGTCCTGCGAGGTGGGGATGCCCATGCTAGAGGCAAGCAAAGGAATTAAGGCTTGGGATCCCACATTGGAGGTGTTAACCACTTTATTGGTTCTATGTCTACGCTTATTAGTCTTCTACATCACGGTTTGGAACCCATCATTTTGAGAATAGTTCTCAATGGGCAAGGAGTTAGGTGAGTTTAATTTAGGGGAAAGGACAACAGGGATGGACGGGGAGATGGAATTCAAAGCGGGGAGAGGCAAAGAAGGCTTGACAAAATGAGGATTTTTGTTCATAGAGGTTTCCAAAATAGGGTTGGCATCACCATTGGTTTTTTGTAGAGGCGCGGGCTTATCCACCATAGACTTTTTCTTAAGGATGGGGAAGTCCTTCCTCAGATGCCCTTCTCTTCTACATGAGAAACAAGCATTCAAACCCCCAAGAGTTTCAATAGGACAAGAGAAATTTTATTCAACAATTTTAATGTTAATATCATTCAGAATCTCTTTGTGAGGATTTAATGAAATAAGTATTCTGGTGTCCATATGAGGAACTAATCTCACAGTGTCATCCATTCAAATGACTTTACAAAGAGGTTCAAGCAATTGGGGGAGGAAAGCCATAGAAATGGCATGATCTGTTTAACTAGTATCCAGCGAGGGGATGAGAGGGCAAGAACATCCTCATGAATGGCCTTGGGAGATCAAACAAGGGTGCGGAAGGAGGTAGAACCCACGGTCCAATATTGTGTTTTAAGAACTTTGACTTGGGATTCATGATTAGTAAAGAAAACCACATATAAACCTTTCTAAATTTGTCTGTAGAATGAAATATAGAAACCAAGCTTCAAATTCTAGTAATTATGAAACAAATCATCAAGAAACTTTCTGGGAGGGCATTTATCAATTTCAACAGGAGAGAAGAAAATAGCAGAGCTTCTTAACCTATTCTTTTCCTTAACAATTTCAACAAGCATTTCTAGATTTGGAGAAACATAGAAGAGTATAGAAACAACCCCATTGTTCTTACCGAAATCGTAGGCTCCATGACCACTTGACAAGTTAAATCTTGTGCTTGCGTCAATGGGAGAACCAGCGTTTGCAATCGCCTCAGAAAATGATTTAGGTCTAGAGCAAGTAAGGAATTGGTTTTAATGGGATTAATATTATTCACCTCCATTGATGCCCTAGGGGTACGACCTCTGCCGAATGACAGAAGGAGGATGGAGAGGCAATATTCATAATAAATGCATTAAAGAGAGAAGTAGAGGAACAAAAAAATTTGTCACCGCACCCACTTCAGGGAAGGACAAGTCACCATATTTTTGCCACCTTTCGTCGCTAGAAAACGTAAAGCAGTCGCCAGAAAACGCACATTAGTCGTCAAAAGATATAAGTATTTTTTATTATATTTTTATTTTTAATGTATCTTTGTTTATTATTGTTAATTTTATAAAATAACATTAAATATTTATAATAAGTTAGTAAAATATAAAATTTACTAAATTTGAATGGTATTTTTTAATATTGTTTTTTGAATGTACGTTTGCTATTGTCAATTTTATAAAAGAACATTTTTCCAAATACAAGAATAAATATCAAAGACAAATAAGTCCTAGATTTCAAATTCTATATAATTTAAACTTTTGTAAACAATTTAAAATTATATGTAGAATTTATTAATTGAAACATTTTTAGATATAAACATAAAAAAATGAATAAATGTTTAGTTAAATGCATATACTTTATTATTTGTACATTTCATACATTTAATTTAACAATACTAATATTTAAAGGGTGCATTCATTATATTATTAAATTAAATGTATAAAATGTACAAATAGTAAAGTATAGATATTTAGCTAAAAAATTATTCATTTTTATGTTTATATTAAATGTTTCAATGAAGAAATTCTACATATAATTTTAAATTGTTTACAAAATTCTAAGTTATATACAATTTAAAATCTTGGACTTATTTGTTTTGATAATTATTCTTATATTTGAAAAAATATTCTTTTATAAAATTGACAATAACAAACAAACATACATTAAAAATAAAAACAATATTACAAAATACTAGTCAAATTAGTAAATTTTATATTTTACTAATTTATTATAAATATTTGGAAAAAGGAAATATGTGTTCATTTTTTTAATCTAACAAAATTTAAGTTCAAATTATAAACTCACTTATTATCTTTAAAAGAAAAGAGATTTTTTAAATTTAAATATTATTTTACATATTAATTATTTCAATAAAATTTAATTCAATCAACTAAAATTAAAAAATAATAATTATAAATAATAATAAAAATTAAAAAATTATAATTTACCACATTCAAATATATTTCTAAAAATTAATTACTATTTTTTACTTTTCAAAAAGTTGTATGAATGTGCATTTCATTGCACTCTTCCACTATAAACAAAGTGATTTTTCTTTTTAAAAAATCTGATCCCTTATAAAATAAATGAATTAAACTTTGTATGGAGACTGTCCATTATCAGAGTAAATATTAAACGGCTGACGAAAGTAACAGCACTAGCGATGGGGTCGATGCAAATTTCCTGCCCCATAGCTAGTGTCGTTGTAAACAACTGAAACAAGTGCAAAATAGGGATTCCAAATTGTGTTTCAAATTATGATGGGTGGGATACAGATTTCAAATTACATTGGGTGGGAAACCTTAAAAAAACCACATGTACAAAATTGACCAAAATGTCCATTAACTATCCGTCAATTAAACTTTTCATTTATCAGGTTATGTATGGGGATGGGGCATGGTCGTTGGGGCATGGATATTATATGTATGGTGGGACATTGCTCATGTCTTTTTGGCATCTGAATAGCTACATATGTGTCAAATATATGAAAGGGAGGTACTCTTGAAAGGGAGGTCACAAGTTCAAATCTCACTGGGGGGTAGGGTATGTATGCCTTCTTTGTAGCATAATGGATGCCCCCCGCAAGGAGTACAGGGTAGTCCCATATTGTTGTCACCATATGTAGAACCAAAAACGTATGGCTGATATAGTGGACTATAAAATTATCTTTCATTTCCTTTCCTTTCCTTTCCTTTCCTTTCCTATGATTTGAAAAGAGTCTCATGTAGATTTCTGACATTGGGGAACATTTCTTAATTCGTGCTCAATGGCAGCTTTAGAATAGACTTTGGAGATCCATGGAAAATTAATTATAGATGGGTTTCAATCTAATATCATGTTGTTTAATTTGCTTAAAGATATTGTTGGTGTAATTAAATATTCACTAATTACACTTTACTTAAGATTACTTAGGATAATGCCACTAGTACAATTTGGTAAATATGTGACTAAACCACTAATACTTTTGGTCAGGTGACTAAAATTGATCATATTCTACTATTTTTTACAATTTACAAGTATGGATGATTAAAAAAATGATTAATTTAGTCACGAGGTGAAATCACAATGTCAACCAAATAAAAATGGCTAAATAAATGACTGAATAATTAGTCACCTAAACAAAAATGACTAAATAAATGATCAAATAAATGACTAAATAGTTAGTCACTAATAATCAGTCATCTAAAGAAAAATGACTAAATAAAATATTATTACTCCTTTGTAATTATAACATTTTATTACATAATCATAGACTAATACATAACTTATTAGTCCCATTTCATTGTTTGCCAATAGGTTTATTGTGTGAGAAACCCATATACACCTATCTCATGCACGAAATTTGTCTTTCAGGTGATTTGATCAAAACTGATTGATAAACACCATTAATTTTGGGATTTTATAATCAAAATCAAAAGGAATATTTTATAACATCAAAAAAAATTTCAATTATGGTTTATTGTGACAAGTTGCATTTTGAATATTTCCTTTGCAGAATAGGGCTAATTGTAGACCTAAAATGGAGGATAGTTAATATAGTTAACAAGATTTTTCCAAATTGAATTAAGTAATCATTTTGGTTTGACGATTATATCATGCTATAGTGGTCCAATTAATTAAATATGTAGGATATCTAAATTAGTGAGTTGCTTGAAGAGTATAACTAATTTGGGAAGTTTGGGAATTTTGAACCCAAAAGTTGATATCACAACTTCCATAGGTTTATTAAAAGTGTACCAACATAAATGACAATGATGACCATTTTTAGATGGATTTTAAATAATATTACATCTTGCAACACCAAGAATTTATGTAAGTATTTTCTAGATAAAACCCATTTCCTAAGGTGTGCACAAACCATGACCATGATGCCATCTTTGTTGGATTGGTGTGTTTAAATCAGGAGGCTTCTTGCCCTTCTCAAAGGATTAACAAATGCTTATGCATTGTATGGAGGCTACATTATTTGCATATTTTAACCACCATTTTTTTGTGACTAGTTGTCTTCCATCCCTTATGTTTATACAATAGATGTTTAAGTGAACTCTACATCACACTATTATATAAAAGAATAATTCAAGACATTTTTTAAAGATGAAATTAACATTTCATCGTTTACACTTAAATTATTATTTTAATAATTTAAAATTAAAAACTAAAACTATTTCTATTGTCTTAAATAAAAAATTAAGACAACATACATTTTCAATTTCATAAGCGACAAATGAAAGAGGAATGGCAAGAAGTTAAATCGATCAACAAAAAAATGTCATCCCAATGAAGGTTCCATCAAACCCAAAAAAGGTCAAGATAGATCATAATGATGTCTCTCAAACCATGGAACCTCCACCTAGAACTGTAACTGCAAACCCTCGAATGTTTTCTTCCTCCTCCACCGATTTTAGCTTTATTCATCAAGAGGAAGATGATGATGAATAAGACGGAGGAAAAGAATGGGTTAATGACAGCAGAAGTGATTGATGATGAACAAGACATGGTAAAAGAAAGGTTTAGTGCTCCACTCCTCAATATCCTCTTCTATTTCTTGAAGAGCAGTTCTATGCCACATTCTATAGGTATATCAATAACTAACAAACTAAGGAACTTCCAAATTTAGAAACCCTAATCAATTCTTCTATGTGTATGCTTTTCTCATGTAATATGTATGCAAGTGTAGGGTGTGTGCTTCTACTCAACACAACAGGAGGCGACACTTCTTAGAGATGTAAGAGAAGCTTCATCCCTTCCCAAATTCTTGATTTCCATTTTTTCAAGTTTAGGATTCTTTGTGACGTTTGTTTCTTCTTTTTTCTCAAAATTACATTTGCAATTGTAAGAATAATTTCAATTTTGAATTGAGGAAAAAATTGCAACTTGAATACTATTCAAAATGTTTAGTAGTAAAAATCTCAAAATAATATTGTTAAAGAGCAACATTCTTTACAATTTTCTGAAATAACATAGACCAAAAGCACATTTATATATTTAATTTTGAGTAGGTATTTCAGATATATACATTATGGAGATTACTGCCTGATCTATTCCTTTTTAGTATAAATTCTACTTGAAAAAACTTACTTCTGAATTATAAAAGTAATAGATTCATGGGGAGATCATACACTGAGAATTCATGATAATGTATAGATTGGATCATTATATTGAATACTCCATAAATTCAACACGTATGGCTAGCCTGAGGTGACACTACCTTAGTGACATCTTTTTCACTTCACAGATTTGTGGCACCACATATGGCTATTTGGCTCAACAAGATAGCTATTAACCAAAAATTTCAAATGTTACTTTGGTTGTGTCTATTAACCACTAACCATATCTATGTACCTTTACTTTAACGACCATGGTAAATTGAGTTTTTCTCTGAAATCATTTAGTGGAAGGTATAGATTATTTTTAGTGACTATTGTATGTTTAATATGTTTGATCTAGCTTTTCAATCCTATTGACTAGGTTGGAAAAGAAAAAATAGGGCTATTTTTAAGTCGAACTAATTTATGAAAATAATTTGTTCTTTCTAGTTGATTTGTTGTTGCTAAAATGACACTATGTGACTCTTGTGTGTTAAAGTTTTAGACCATGATAAGTAGATTTGTCACTGAGAAAATTAACCCTAACTACAAAGTACAATAAAGTAAAAAAATCCAATAAAATCAATGGATTTGAGTATGCTAATCCATAAATCCACACTGCTGGAAATATGAGAAACTGCTCATAGATCTAAACTCACAAAGTTGCATCCTCTTATCAAAATTAAAGAAGAATTCTATGCACTATCTTGAAACTCAACTATTTTCCCTCTCTTTTTCACTGGTGTGCATTAGTTCTTTTTATTGTCATCTAGTTGTACTTCTCATAGAATTGTCTTCTTTGAGTCAGATTTATGGATGAAATTTCCTCATTCTATCCTTGGATTTTCTCATTTTAACTATCATTGGATTTTCTCATTTTAACTTGGAATTCCCCTCCAATTAAGGTTTTTTTCATTTCTTACTTTGGAATTCATATTTTCACAAGGATTTTAATTTTCCATTTTGAATGACACTTGCATTTTTCAACGTTTGGATTTTAAAATTCATTTATCCTTACAGATGAAATTTTGACCTAGAGTTGGATTCTCTTATTTTAGTTGGATTTCATCTTTTTTGAGCCATACTTTTTGGAAGAAATTTAATTTTTAGCTGGATTCCTTAAAGGAAATTTACTTTTTAGCTAGCTTTTTTTTTCATTTTTAGCATGAATTCCTTAATTTTGAGCTAGATTTTGAAGAATTTGAGCTGGATTTTCACCTTATTTAGATGGATTTCTTGATAAAATTTGATTTTAAGCTAGATTTTTATTTAGTAACTATGTAATTTCATTAGTAAAACTTCAACTTGTGATTTAATCTTATCATTACTGAGGTGGTTTGTATTTTGATTTTCCATGATTCTAAGAAACACCACAAATCATGTTTTGATGTATTTGTTAAAGTAGTTATCTTAATAAATTTTTTTAAAAATGCATATTCATTTGCATTTGTTGAATTTGAAGAGTTTTCTTTCATAATATTTTTTATTTTCCATAGTCTTGTTTTGTGAATCACTTCTTTGAACAACTTATACTTCTTGTTGAGTGTGAATCACTTGTGATCATGATAATATCTTCATCATATGTTGATCACTGATCATCTAGTTTTACCTTGGTTTCCAGTGCTACTCTAACACTACTTTGTTATCTTGTATTGTATGATCCTCATGCTTATATCACTACTACATTTTTTTCATTTACTGTTTGGGCATTAGATGTCATTGTTTCTCATATTTTTTACTTGTTTTTAGAAGCCATTTCAACCTTGAAAATGCCTTTTTTGGTATAAATAAATAGAGTTTGAACTTTCATACAGACACACCACTATTTTGGTTTTTTTCAATGTCACTTCATGACAGCGCTACCTTTCATATTTCCATGGAGATTTATTACCTTGGCATCTTATTCTTCACACCATCTCGTATGCTTGTAACAGTGATTATTTCATTGTATCACTATCTTGATTGTTGTTAATGCATGATATTTGATCATATATATTATTGAGATACTCTTTGACATTGAGATATATCTTTCATAATATCCTTATACTCTACTTCTCCATGAAGAGCTAGTGTTCCTTGTCATGAAGCATGTCTTCATTGCTCCTTTTGAGGTATTGTTGTCTTTACTATCATAACATTATTATTAGCATTATTCTTCAAGAGCTGTATTTTTATTATATTTGCATTAAAACCGTTTAGATATTTCATATAACAATGGTTTATTCATTGTAGCTATATCTCTTGATGTTGTCTTTAAAGCATACAAAGGCCCATGCAATTTCAAAATAGGGTATATGCACCAAGTTGCGAGTCAAAAAAGTGGACACATCTTTAAAAAAAATCAAATTTCTTATAACCCGATCAGGTTATTGAAAGTTTGAAATTGTTCTAGGCTTGGTAACCAAGCCTAGAAAATATTATAAAATAATCAATCTGTCTCAGAACACGATCGAGTTCTGAGAAATTTCTCAGAACCTAATCGGGTTATTAGAAACATAATATATTTTTGAAAGCCCGTGACTTAGGCCATTTATAACGCCTAAACCATGGAGAAATAGAGTTAAGTAGGGTATAAAAGTAGTAAAAACTGATCTTGCTCTGAAGAAAACAACATTTCTTCAACAATTTTGACATTTTCAAGCAATGGTGCGCCGTAACAAAGGTATGTTTTATTGTTGTTTTTTTGCATTTGTAATTAAATTAGGTTATGATATTGATTTTTATTTTATTTTATTAATTTCATATTATATTCATCAAACAACCCAAGAAGATGAAAAAGAAATGAAATACCACCCCTCATAGAAGCGCACCTAATGCAAAACCCTCAAAAACCATCAGCACCTATAAACCCTCCTCAAAATCCTCCTCAACCACTATCTCCACCCATAAACCCTCCTCAAAATTCTCCTTCTCCACAACCATCACCACCCCTAGACCCTCCACATATGCCATTAGGTCATGTAAATGCAACACAAGAGGACCTTGTGCAACGCCTTAACCAAAATAGTGCACAAATTAATATATTAGTCAATAGGTTGAAGTCTTTTGGTCTTGAGAATCACTCTACCCTAGCCACTACATTAGAACAAATTTCCAATAGTGAAAATGAGGTGTCTCAAGAGGTAACAAAATAGGGTTCACGGAGGGATAAATGTCGTACATATTATGCTGATGGTTTATCATATGAGGATGTGAAAAGAAAGGCCATAAGAAAAGTGACATATGTGCCCTTTTTACCAATCCTAATACTAGAACCTCCCTAGAAGATAATACAAAATGGTTTCCTATACATTTGTGTGCTCATAGGGGGATGAAATCAACTTTTTAGGATAGGTGGTACATGGTATTTGACCAACCACCTTGTAATAATAATGAGGTGCCTTCATATTTTTTGAGCAAGCTATACTATGATTTTATCCTCAATGAGAAGCCGAATTACTTTGACTTTCATGAATTCCAAGGTAGAGGGAGAGGCTCTGTGCAGGATAGACCTGGGGCACATAGAATTACCCGACTATAAGAGAGGATTCGTACTACGAGATAACCCCTCGTTCAGGTTGTGGTACCAGTAGCGGTGAAGGATTCTATGGATATACAAAATCTTCATGCAGATGCATCATTGACTGATGTCATTATCTAGCATGGCACTCAGTTAGTGGGAGGAGAGGATGGATTAGTGCCTGTGCCACCTCCATCTTTATCAGATGCGCCATTAGGATCATCCCATCCTGTGCCAGCTCCATCATCATCAGATGCACCATTAGGATCACCTCATCTCATGCTAGTTCCATTATCATAAGATATAGTTGTAGGGTCATCCTAGCCCATTGAGCATATATGCATCAGTTGTAATGGTATATGTGATGGGGTAGATAGTCAGGCGAGTGCGAATGGTTTGACATCCCATTTATGTGTACATTACGGGAGAAGATGTTAGGCATCCACTACTAAGGATATAGCCCTCACAAATTATCTGATGACAATGGTTTATGGTAGAAGCCAACACAGGTTTGTTTAAATTTGTGTTTTGACATGTAATTTTAATTAATTAGCTAAATCTATTAAAATTAAATAAAATTTTATGTATAGAAGAATCTTAATTGATACATGAATCATATGCATTGTTGGGTAAAGATGGTGGTACAAGCACAACAAGGAGTTCTCTTTATAGTAGATGTGGATGGGTAGCTCGAACACCTGAGGTAATGTTTTATAAATATTCATAAAATAGATTAATATGTTGTTTTCAAAATATCATATCTTAATAATTTGTATGGTGGTAACTTAGTGTGGTTAGATAATTTTACAATATATTATTCTATTCATAAAATATAATAATATGTTGTTTTCAAAATCCATTAAAGATGATGGTCTTTAATGCTTGGCAAACACAAGAAAGTCCAAACTGTTCCACGTGCCAAAAAACCAAACAGTTGTAGAGAATTTGTTCTTTTATTGATTCAAAACTTCATTACATTCATTCTCCACCTAGAATGAACTGCTTCATCATGTATCCATGGTGGAATATATATTGTTTCCCAGACAATAACTCCTCAAAACTAATCAAATACCGACCCAACATAGTTACAACTGACTGTTGCAACTTTTATTGTAATTTTACAAACGCAAAATGTTGTTAATGTTGACAATTTGTCAACTTTGACAACTAATACTTTCTATACTGAATATTTATTTTAATGGTCTTGTAATGACCTTAAATGTATCAAAACTCCTATTCTACCCCTTTAACTCATGACTTTATCCCTTTAGGCCAGATTATCAACTTTTGACAATTTTACATTATTCTTGTATCTTTGTTGCAACTATTACCTTTCTAACTTCTGCTACATCATTTTAAGATCACAATGACCTTGTTACGCCATATGTGAGAATTATATCAATATTCAACACCTTTTAATCCATGAGACCCAAATTGACCTTTTAGACCAATTGTGCCAATAAGGCATTATATAGCATCCCATTACATAAATTGACCCTTAGGCCATGTAAACATGTGAAATATCTTTTATTGATCTCATTATATCCACAAATGAGATTTTATGGTCTTTTTTTAGTCTTCCCCTTCTAGGTTCTTCTAGGTTACCTTGTCTTCCTTCTTTCCCCCTAGTGCTTTGCACCATATTGTATTGTTGATTTGATGTATTGGTGTATTAGTGTATGTTTGTTTTCTATTTCTTTATGGTCAAAGAATTTATTATAATGTAATTCAACTCAAGGAATTCACAAAAGTATGGTACTCCCTCAAGGAATTAGGTTGAACGCAAAGGCTTCAATAGAGATCCCTAGCTTTTGGTAACCTAGACATCATACTTTTGAACAAGTTCACTTCCTTGTCCAACCATCATGACTCAAACTGATTTGAACTCCCACCCTCCATCCTTGGAATCAATTCAACCAATTCAAAACTCATACATAGACTCATACCCCAACCAATCACCTATTGGCTTCTGAATTAACCATGAAAATCATCGGGAACAACCAACCATCATTCTTTTAATCTTATTTCTTGTTCAAAATCATGATTACAATCTCTAATTTTTCACTGATTGTGAATGTCCTCAATACTTCAATAAACCTCCATGGCCTTCTAAAGACTCCCAACATATAACTTCTAAGACACCCCAAGAATGCCTCAACTTATCACAAGGTCCTTATCCTATCGCTCAATGCACATTCACTTGATAGTTCAGTAAACTCTACTCTCTGGCATTTCACTGTCATACTAGGACAATCCCCATATACTAGTCTATATCTTCACCATAGATAAGAACCCCTCTACACCCTAGGTTCATAAGCACCTCAAATATTTTCATCACTGCCCATACCACCTACTCTCAACCTAAAAGCACTCCAAATTCCCCCATGCTAAGGGTAAACACACTAAAACACACTCACTGTCGGGCTACAACAGTCCTATTACCTGCTGTAAAAGTGGTCCTAACCTTTGACCTCCATGAATACAATCTAGAATATCCTTCTCTAACCATGACTAAATTTTTTTTAAAGAAGAGCCTTGTGTGTGAAAGAAGAGAATTTTTTGATATTGTAATCATGGTTCGTAAAATTTGTTTATAAACTTGTGATAATAGAGTTGTGGAGCATAAGAATTTGTGGAATTCAAGTGAATCATAATCTTCATTGTAAACTGTTACTTATATTAATTTGGTGTTTTATATGGCTTGTCAGGGGCTCAAATTTTTGAGATTGATGATGTCACTCTTTCTACCATTGACTTTGAATTACAGAGCTACGTGGTGTCATATTTTTCACACCTCTTGTTTATAGTTTTAATTTAACCCATGCAGTATCATATTATTTCTCTTATGTTAATTTTTTTTTTGTTAGCCTACCCCACCAAGCTCGAGGTCATTAGGAAAGATGAAGAGATCATCGGGGACACTGAAACAAAAAAAGGTAATTAAGTCCAATTTAAGTATACTTATTGAAATGTATTATGAGCATTTCAATGTAGTCTATATTGATGAATGGACTTGACTTGTTTATTGTATACATGTAGAATCAATTCAGTTTCACTGAACTAATGAATGCAGCAAACACTGTTGACGTTCAGGAGAGGGAGGAGGTAACATGTTTTCAGATTTACTTTCAATCACATTCTTGTTTGTTCAAAATATTTTAGAAATCATGTTCCTCTATTATTATATCATTTGCTATGACTTTTCTTACATGAATTGGTCATAGCTACCTCAGATGAGGTGAATCCTCAGATGAGTATAGTAGAGCCATCTG
This sequence comes from Thuja plicata, assembly GCA_018584345.1. NCBI lineage: Eukaryota > Viridiplantae > Streptophyta > Pinopsida > Cupressales > Cupressaceae > Thuja > Thuja plicata. Next base: position 1,028,516 of record MU228546.1, read on the forward strand.
ATATTATGGTATGTATTTGTTCTATATACATGTTAAACATTTTTATTTAGAGATGAGTACATGCATTTAGAGTTTTATAACTTGATTGTCAACAACTTTGGGTTATTAACTTGCACGTGAATTCTCACTTACCTATTATAGCTCCCTTCTCCACTTCCTAGGGATTCCTTGCCTAGCACAGGAGATCTGGCTAAGGCTTTGGTATGCATTTGTATTATCTAGTGTATACATTTTTTGCATTATCTAGTATTTCTCGACTATAACAACTTTTCTATTTTACCATACAGGAAAAAGTCTAAACTGATTCATCAGTGGTTTTGGCTCCCTCCAGCACAAGACATCCAACTCATGTTGTGGTATGCATTTTCTTTTCAGTCCATGCATTTTTTATTTTTTACTATTTATTGAACTTATAACATGTATTTTGTAATAATTATTTTTCCTGTTATAGGCCCCTTCATGAGTGCTCATCCATCCTCTACCTAGCCATTTTTAGGAGTCCCTCTGACCCACAATGGAGCCCATTTCATTTATCATTATGCCCAAGCATAAGAGAAAGAGATGATGTAATCAATAATTCAACTGTCAATAAATTACAGCCCAATATTTATATATTTTGATATTATTTTGAGATAAGATGTATGGCTTAGCATTTGAATTGTTATTATACAAAGACTTAGTGACCCAAGTGCTATTGTGAAGAAGCTCAATTTTGATGATCCACCATAGTCATAGATATATTGAGACATTGTATAGATCTAGTTGTGGTCATTGAATGACCAAATTATGTGTGTGTGTGTGTGTGTGTGTGTGTGTGTGTGTGTGTGTGTGTGTGACATTTGTACATTTTATATATCGACCTAGACATAGTTGATGTCACTTTTTGTAACTCTATTATGGATTTGGAATGTACGCCATGTATTGATATGTACGCTATAATTGTTCATTTGTTATATATGAAAATTTAGGTTTGATCCTTGAATTTGTTGGTTGGATGTTTATGCCTTAAGTATATTCTTTTTCACATGACTTGTGTATATGCATGTGTGTTTCTATAAATTAATGTACTTGTGTGTGTGATGAATCATAATTCACTGATATGCTCTTAGCTAAATGGTACACAGTAAACTATACAAAATGTGGCCCCTTGATATATACAAATCAACCCGTGGCCACTTTTATATACAATTTGATCTTCTTTCAATATACAAAATGTGGTCTCCAAATATGCATGTAGACCACTTCATAGTTATTTATATTTATATTTAGATTGTTTCACAAAATTTATATACAAAATCGTCAAAATAATTCTACCATTTTGTAGAATTATTCCTCATCATGGCCTAAAACTAATTGAGCGAACCTTCTCGATCAACTCTAACCCTTATTGTGTCAAGTATTTCCTCGTGTTCAGATTCACAAAATTTCCATAGATTCTTCTTACGAGGTTTACCAGTATACTTTATCAATTCAATATTTGTTTTAGCAAGAAGGTTCGAGTAATGAAAAATATGTCTATGTGTCTCATAGTCCTAAAACAACCACTTCTTGGATTTTTGGATAGGGTACCTGCATTTCATAGAAGCATAAATTAATATAAAATTCAACATATAAAGTGTAATACAATGATGGTAAGAGGTCTCAAAGTCATCAAACAAGAACACATTATATTTTGATAGCGTACCTTGTAAGCCATGTACTTGTTACAACAATGAATCCAATTGGGTACTCAATACACTCTCCATCAATGACTGTAGTTGTCAATTTCTTTTTTCCCTCAATACAACAACACAAAAAGTAACCAGTCCCTTCCTCATCGTTCTAATCTGCAACAACTGCATCTACATGACCTGCAATTGATAGAGGGATAAGTTTACACCCTAAACACTTAACCACCTAATAAAATGTGTTCAAGTAGGTTCAATAGAGTTCATCTCAAAATGAACAATAAATTGAAAAAATTGCCTGGTTCAACTAGGTCAGATATGCAATCAAAATCCGTTGATGCTTCAAAGTGTCTCAATTGTAGTGCTCTAGGAAGTTTATATGTATCAAGTAGTTGCAAAGTTGTATAAGACCATTCGTCAACCCACTCTTTTGATTCACATTCCTCCCATGCAAAATTCATACAAGACAAGCAAAAACATGTCATTAATATAGTATAAATACTCAATGATGTTGCATTTGAACTTCTAAATGAGTGCATGTCACATAATCATCTAAGTGTACAACAATATAGATAGTTTTCAATGTGATGACATGTAAGTGATTGAATGTTTGATAATGTTATGTTGAAGATAATTCAAGACATCAAAACAGTTAATGGTTTGTATTGTCATTGATGTCAACTTAATAGCATCTGTACGGTCATGTATATAATGCCAAAGACTTCAGAGAATCAATGGAACAAAGGTTATACTTTCAGAAATGCATAAATATCAAGTATTCACCAAGTGACAGACAACACCGATGGAGTGCACACCATCGGTAAAATAAAAAAGAGAAAAGTCACAGTGATACCCTAGGAGCAGAAGATAGTGTTCCCCAACGAAGAAAAACCACAGGATGCCCAAAAATATGAAAATAGAGTTGCCCGACGAGTAAAATCCAATGATGCCCGATGGACAGACATCCCAAAGCTAACTGGAGTCACACCAATGGAACTGTCAGTTGTCATGGATGACTAACTGCAGAGCTGACCGATGAAATAAAGAGTTCAAAAAATGACAAAATATCTAGCTGGCAAGAGCTAAAGATAGACTTAACTGGTTGTTTTCTTTGTTTTATTCGACCAGAGTTAAGTCATTGATTTAAAGAAGATTTGTACAGTTGACAAGAAGATAACTATAAGATAAATCAGGAGTTATTCTTTAAATCAAATTGGCTAGATTGTTTTTCATGCCAAGAATCAAGAATCAATGAATATCATGTCTATATAAGAGAAAATATTAATTTATTTATGTATGCATGGGAAGGGGAGTGAATAGAAAGAGGATACTGAAGATAAACTGATGAAGAAGAACTTCATACAATCTTGATCAATCAAGATAAAGGAGAGCTAAAGAATTCTATAGATACTGACAAACAGTGAAGCACAACATCACAGAGCAGAAAGTATGGAGCACAAAGAATTTAATTGATACATTGATCAGAGAGGTAATGTACTTAAATAGATCTGAAAATATGCAATTCAAAACTGTATTAGAAATAGGTCATAGTATTTTAGTTTAACCATTGAAGCATCAAGTCTCTTAACCAATCAGTACTTAACAGTCTTCTATATATTGAGGTACATCCCAAGGAGTGCCAAAAAGGTTGATTCATGAAAGTAGAAATGGACTTGCCCGATACCTATTCACAGTCTAAGAAGGAGGCTGATTCAAGGATGGTAGCAATAGATGCTTGATACTAAGTGACAACCTCTATGTATAAAATCCTCTAACAAGGTCACACTTAACAGTGTACTTGTAACCTTTAACAGGGTTGGCTCCTAATAGGGCTCACTTCAGAAGAGTGAAAATTTGGGGTACCGGTCCCAGTGGTTTTTCCCTTAACAGGGTTTCCATGTTAAAATCCATGTGTTATGTGTGTATGGTTTATTACTTTACTATTTTACATTTTACATATGCATTTCTGGATGGATTAGTATACTCTGCTTCTTTACTAAGTTTCAATAAATAGTTTTATTGCTTATCGGTAATCAAGGAGAATAAGGGAAGACAAGAAAAACTGATAGATAGTTAAATCATTATTAGGATTTCATGGCATACATCTTGTAGGGACTTAATAATCTAAGTTTTATTTTATTAATGGTAAAATAGTTGAAGGATAAATTTTTAGGCCAATGATTCACCCCCTCTCAGTTATTACTAACAATTGGTATCAGAGTTTGTGTGCTTAAAAGGAAGGTTTCAAGACCTAAGTCAGGATCACAAGATGAATAGACAAGATGTGCCCAAGTTGAACAAAGACAACTTTGCTTCATGGAAAAGTAGGATAAGACACCACTTATCAGGTATTGGTAATGATATTAGTCAATTCCTAGATACTGAATATGTGTTGCCTACAGGAGTACTGATAGTAGATCAATTGAGAGAGAAGCATGAGCATAACTACATGGTTATAGAGCTTTCTTCCTCACTCTTTGATGTTGAATTTGAAGATTTCAAGGATTGCAAAATTGAAAAGAAGATGTGGGACAAACTGAAGCTTGTACATGGAGGTGATACAAATGTTCTGAGAGCCAAGGCAGAAATCCTTAGAGGAAAGTTTGATGAGCTTAGAATGAAAGAAGGGGAAAACATCACACAGTACAGCACAAGAATAAAAGAAGTAGTCAACGCTATACGAGGAGTTGGAGGTACACTTGAAGAGGAGACATTGGTAAGTAAAATCTTAAGAACCTTATTACCTGTATATGCTATTAGAGTTTCTTCCATTCAAGAAATGAGAGCAGTAGCAAACAATACAGTTACTCTTGATAGTTTAATTGGTAGACTGATTTCATTTGAGATGAATAAATTTGACAATAGTGTCTTACTAAAATTAGAGTATGCATTTAAGTCTTCTATGAAAATAAGCAAATCAAGTCATAGACACTCATCTAGAAGAGACATTGAAAGTGAAAGTGAAAAAGATCTAGATGAAATAGAAGCACTTATGGCTAGAATAATGTAGAGAGGCAAAGGTAAATACAAAGGAAAGTTACCACTTGTATGCTTTAATTGTAAAGAGATTGGACACTTTGCTACAAGATGTCCTAATAGAACAAAAAATGATAGAAGTAATGACAGATCTTTTGAGAAGAAAACTGACAGAGCTGATAAAAAAGATTACAGAGGTTACCGACGATGAGAAAGAAGAGATACCCAAGACTACAGGGATAAAGGCAAGAAGGCTAGCTACCTAGCTGCTTGCAAAGATGAAGATACTAACACCAAACTTGATGAAGACATTGAGATGGTATTTGTAGCTATGAAGGATGATTTAGATGAAGATGAGACATATGTAGAAACTACACTCATATCTAAGGTTAGCAAGAATGACATCTGGATTATAGATAGTGGCTGCACTCACCACATGACCAGTGACAAAGAAAATTTAAACACTTTTGAGTATTATAATGGTGGTATAGTAAGAATGGGTAATGATACACCTTGTCTAGTTGAAGGTAAATGAACAATAATGCTAAATAGCCTAATTAAATGTGAAAATGCTTATTGGGTAAAAGGATTGAATTATAATCTATTGAGTGTTTCTCAGCTGAATAATTTAGGTCACAGAGTAGCATTTGAGAACAAGAAGGCAAAGATCTTCAATGAATCAGGAAAACTGATTGGTACCAGTGAACAGACTAAAGGTAACTTATTCTATCTGAGTGATACTAACACCACTTGCTTAATAACTAGAAATGAAGACATATGGTCGTGGCACAAAAGATTGTGTCATGTGAATTTTGACAACATGATGAAAATAATCAAAAGGAGAAATGTAAGAGGCTTACCGACAATGACAAAGCCAGACAACATCATGTGCAAAAATTGTCAAAAAATTAAAATTAAAAAGTCTAGTTTCAAAACTAAAACCCATACATCTGATGATATTTTAGAATTAGTCCATACTGATTTATGTGGACCTATGAGGACAAAGAGCTATTATGGAGACAAATATTTTACTCTCTTTGTTGATGATTACTCTAGAATGATGACATTTATGTTTCTAAAAGATAAATCTGAAGCATTCAAGATATTTAAATGTTATAAGGCTATGGTAGAAAAACAAAGTGGTAAGGATTTAAAATGTTTGAGATTAGACAGAGGAGGAGAATTTATATCAGATGAATTCACTAATTTTTGTAATGAGCATGGTATAAAAAGACAGGTTTCTACACCAAGAACACAACAACAAAATGGGATTGCTGAGAGAAGGAACAAATCAAAAGTTGATTGTGCAAGAACACTGATGATAGAGAAAGGCATCACCCAAATCTTCTGGAGGGAAGTTGTTAGCACTGTTGTCTATACACTTAATAGAGTACAATTAAAGAAGGACACAAAGAAGACACCTTATGAGCTATGGTATGGTAAAACACCCAATGTAAGTTACTTCAAAATATTTTGTGGTTAATGTTATGTCTTAAAGGATGATTAAAATGGAAAGCTTGACACCAAAAATGATGAAGGTATTTTTCTGGGGTATTCTACCAAAAGCAAAGCTTTTAAGTGTCTCATCAAGGCTTCTAAGAAAATAGTTGAAAGTGAAAATGTAAAGATTGATGAATTTGTAGAAAAGAATGAGTTGAAAAGCACAAAAGAAATAGAGTACTACAACAAGTTTGTATATTGTGAAGAACCCAACACTCTACCCAAGAAATAGTGCTTAATTCCATAACAACATAATGTTGCAACCGACGGTTAGACTGTTGTTACCGACAGTCAGGATAATGATCAAGATAATGTGCAAGGTAATGAAGAACAGAATGTAGATCAAAATAATGATCAAGATGATAGACAAATAAATGTACTTGTACTTGCAAGATATGTAAGAAGGAACCATCCAGAGGTCCAGATCATAGGAGATAAGAAAGCTGGTACAAGAACAAGAAGTAAGTCTTTAAACTCAAATTGTTTAATTTGTGAGTTTGAGCCAAAATCTATCAATTCTACACTAGATAATGAGGAATGGATAAGTGCTATGAATGATGAGATTGAGTAGATTGAGAAGAACAAAACATGGTCACTTGTGCCAAGACCAGATGACAAGAATGTCATCGGTACAAAATAGATATTCAGGAATAAGTTGAATGAGAATGGAGAAGTCACAAGGAACAAAGCAAGGCTAGTATGCAAAGGGTATGCACAAGAGGAAGGTATAGACTAT
>MU228546.1:1052972-1067174 GCA_018584345.1 Thuja plicata
ATTTAATTAAAAGGGAGATTAAATCTTTTAATTAAATAAGAGGAATTTTATTTAATTAAAAGGGAGATTAAATCTTTTAATTAAATAAAAATGATCAAACCTTAAGAAATATTGAAATAATTGAATAGTTGAATTAATTACAATTTGATCAAGAAAATTGATTTGAATTGAAAAATGTTCCAAAGCATTGATTCAGAAATTTGATAAAATGATAAAATAATAAAATGGGGCCCAAAGTCTAGGCGACCATTTTAGGGTGCATACAGGTTCCTAACAAGGCTCACTTCAGAAGAGTGAAAATTTGGGGTACCAGTCCCAGTGGTTTTTCCCTTAATAGGGTTTCCAAGTTAAAATCCATGTGTTATGTGTGTATGGTTTATTACTTTACTATTTTACATTTCACATATGCATTTCTGGATGGATTGGTATACTCTTCTTATTTACTGAGTTTCGGTAAATATTTTTACTGCTTATCGGTAATCAAGGAGAATAAGGATAGATAAGGAAAACCGATAGACATTTAAATCATTATTAGTATTTCATGGGATACATCTTGTAGGGACTTAATAATCTGAGGTTTATTTTATTGGTGGTAAAATAGTTGAAGGATAAATTTTTAGGCCATTGATTCACCCCCTCCCCTCTCAGTTATTACTAACACAATGTTACTCTCCTATAAAAAAAATCTATTAACCATAAACTTACCTTCAATACTTGTTCCCATCGTAGAGTTGCACCATCGCACAATTGTTTCTACATTTATTAACTCTACACCACCTTCGTACTTCAATTCCTCTCTAGCAAGAGCTCTTTTTGCACATGCACCTACACCATCATGCTCACCTTTCCATGCCCTGCCTCGATGAAATTCCAAAAATGTTGAACGCCACTTGTCACATGCATTCTAATCAACCAATAGAAAATTCTTGCATTCTTGAACTGTGAAGTGCAATTGTGTGACCATATTATGTGTTGGTTGTAATGAATACCTCTTTCCCTTAAATTCTCATAGAAAACTTTGAAGTAACCTTGCACAAACTTTGATGAATGTGTGTGATTGTCACTGATGTAGAAGTGATACTCTCTTAAAACCTTTCTATATGCGTCTGTGCTATCTTGTGCATGCAAGAATTCTATATGTACAAAGATCGTCACTTGTATAAAATGGTAATACATTTCTTGCACTTCATTATGACGTTTAAGTGTATAATTCTCACCAAAATAAAAAAATGGAGACAATAGTACCACGGGGAAAAGTGTCCTTACATATCTTGAATTTGTCATCCAACCACCTAGTTCTATGTAAATGATGTATGTACTCATAAACTATTTTCTCTTGAAAAAATTTCATAAGATCAACTACGCATATATCATTTATCACTAGCTCACACCTCCTAAGTTCTTTTTGTTGGTGACGATTATTCAATTGTGTATTTTCATTGATTTTTACACAAATGTAGTGATGTTACACAAATGTCTATACCTAAACCGAGCATATTCAGTATATGCCAAGTTATCTCAGGCATTGAAGAAGACCAAAGTGATTTTTAGTTCTAACTAAGTTCACTCAGGAATTATAGTAATGGTCGGGCATTGAAGGATTGTAGTGCTAACCGAGTTATGTTTTTAGTGTCAGCCGACTAACACAAGTTTACATTTTATGTTTGATTGGTTGTATGCAGCCGATAGACTTAAGTTTTATTATTGATTTGGAAGGTTATTCAAGCCAACTTGACAAGGCCTATCATATATATACAAGGTCAAGTTTTGGATTAAATGTGTGAGTTTGTAATATGAAAAGTGAAGGCAAAATCACATAGGATTCTGATTAAGGATAGAATATACAGAGCTGAAATAGAATATTTTATTAGTGAGGATCCAGTTTAAAGCCAAAGCAGAGATTTGAATAAGAAAAGATAATTGCTTTGACAAACATTTCAATCCATTGTTACTCTCCAACAATTGTACCAGTGATCCAAATCTCTTTACAGAGTAGACTTAACATTCTTTTGTAAATCCTCTCACAGGGTGACATTTGTAAATTGAAGTGTTTAAAGACCTCTCACAAGGCCACTCCTTATAGGGTGATTAAATCCTCTAACAGGGTCACACCTAATAGTGTGTATTGTAACCTTTAACAAGGTTGGCTCCTAACATGGCTCACTTCAGAAGAGTGAAAAATAGTAACTAGTTGCAATTGGTAGTTCTCTCAAATTGGGTTTCACATTAAATCTTGGTTTCATATGTGTACATGTTATTTTCTTTATGCTTTATGTTTCTACACTTAATCACTAAAGGATAATCATAGTTAATATCTTAAGATTTTCTTTGTTAACCGAGTAACAAAAGAATATCTTTATTAACCGAGCAATAGTGATAAGTTTGTTTTAGACATCTAAGGGACTTGGATTTATTTTTGTGGTAGTTGATTCACCTCTCCCCTATCAGTTACTCAACTCATTTCCAATAATTGGTATCAGAGCATTTGGTGCTTTCAGGGAAGGTCTCAAGGCCTAAGCTAAAGATCAGAGATGTTTTACAAAAGCGAGATCCCCAAGCTAAACAAAGACAACTTCGTTGCATGGCAAGAGTTGATGAGGCTACTTCTATCTAGTATTGGAGACATTGGTTTGCAATTCTTATATCACAAGTATGTGGAACTGCCGATACCTATGTCTGTGGGTCAGATGGTGGACATGAAGAATTATAACACAATGATGATTGATATAGCTTCTTCACTCCGCTATTCAGAATTTGATGAAGCCAAGGACTGCCCTACTACCTAGATATGTGGAAGAAACTACATGATATACATGGAGGAGATGAAAATGTAAAGAGAGCCAAAGAAGAAAGTCTCAGAGGTTAGTTTTATAAGATGAAAATGAAATAAGGAGAAGACATTACAAAATATAATGAAAGAGTCAAGAAAAGTGTCAGTGTCGTCAGAGTTGCCAGTAGAACGATTGAAGACAAAATAGTGGTTAGTAAGGTATTGAGAACTTTACTTCATATCTATGAAATTATGAGCTATTCAATAGATGAGGTGCAGTAATGGGTGCCAGCAAGAAGTTGAGTCCACTTTTTGGGCAAAAAGTGGAAGTGTTTTCCCTGTTTTTAAAATTGTCTGTCAATTGATGTCAAAATTTGAGGCACTTAGAGATTGAATATCAAAAAAATCCACTAATAGAAAATGTAGTTCTCAAAGTCTATTTTTAAAATATGTAATTTATTTAAATACCCACATGGTAGAAAATATATTTAGTAGGCATGTTTAAAAATCTCTTTTTCAAAATATCTATTTCAGGACCATACCCCGCATGTGTACGACCACCCTATTTTGAAGTAAATAAATATATTTTTCTAAATCCTTTTGGGGGAAGGTACCTAACACATCAAAGATTGGTCAAAATATTTTTTCTTTTTTTTAATTGAATATATTTTTTTTATTAATTTTTAATTGACTATAAAGTACATTTTCAAAATCTCTCGTGTACGACCACCATAATTTGATGAAAATTTCATTTTTTTGGGAAATATTTTTTATATTTTGAATAGAATTCTATGTAGATTGGTCACATATAATTCATTTTTTCAAAAACCTAAAATCAAAAAAGTTATTAAAGTTTTAGTGAACCTTACTATTTTAAGTTTAGGTACCACTTTTGATTAATAAATATTGTAAAAATAGTAAAATTTATCATATCACTATAAAATTTATATTTTTGAAATCTAGACAGTAAGATCTCTAATGGGTTTTAATTTCATCATAAAATTTGATTAGAAAGACCCTCAAAAAATTACGGTAAGACAGAAATCTGGTGTTCAAATGCCTTAGCCATTATTTTGGAGGTCCAAGCATAGGCTTGGTCCCACCAAACCCGTCCCGAACTGAAATCCAATGCAAATGGTGGTTTGGTAAATTCAAATTTTAAAAAATGGGCACACGTTTAAAAATATGTACCCATTTCTTAAATGTAATAAATCAGCATAAAAAAAATGGGCACCCGTTTTGAAAACAAATGGGTACCCATTTTGAAAAATGGGCACCTGGTTTGAAAAAAATGGGCACCTATTTTTTGAATTTTAGATCGAGTGTCTGAGCCTAAGATGGGTGCCTATTTCTAGTGGTAGTTTTCAAGCCCACAAGACTTCCGCGGAATTGGTACCCAACTTCTTGCACTTACCCTAATGATATAACTCTAGATGCATTGGTTGGAAGGCTTACATCTTTTGAGTTGGAAAATTTTGATAATTATTCTCCTAATCCTAGAAATTTTGAGTTTGCATTCAAAGCTTAATTAAATCTTGGTAAGATGGATAGAAACTCAAAAGGAAAACAGATTGGTAGTGATAGTGATGATGATTCTAATGATGAAGATCTAGAAATCATTGAAGCATTACTTGCAAAGAGAGCTGCCAAAGGAAAGTACAAAGGAAGAATACCATTGATTTTCTTTTCATGTGATGAGGTTGGTCACATTGCTACTAAGTGTCCGAACAAAGAAGACAAAGGTGAGAGAAATTTCAACAAGTACAAAGGCAAGAAATATTTCAAGAGCTATAAAAACTACAAGGACAAAGGTAAGAAATCTTGTTATATTGGTAAAGATTTTGACAGTGATGAAGATGAAGATGAAATAGTTTACATTGCTATTAAGGATGAGTTTGATAATGAAGATAATGAAAAGACTGCACTTTACTCTCATATTAGCAAGAATGACAATTGGATAATTGATAGTGATTGTTCTCACTACATGACTGGTGATAAAACCAAATTTGGACATCTTGAGCACTACGATGGTGGAAGTGTTAGTTTTGGGAATGATGAACCTTTCTATGTGAAAGGTAAAGGTTGTATTTCTCTAACTAAAGGAATCAAATGTGATAATGCTTATTGGGTTGAAGGACTAAGATGTAATCTACTAAGTGTGGCACAGCTGAATAACATTGGTTTCAAGGTAGAATTCATGAATGGTAAGGCCAAGCTCCTGGATGGTAAGGGAAACGTAGTTGAAACTGGTAGGAAAACAAAAGGTAATCTATTCTATCTTGATCTCACTAAAAGTTCATGTTTTATTGCACAAGTAGAAGAAAGCTAGTTATGGTATAAAAGGTTGTGTCATGCAAATTTTGATAACCTAGTCAACATAAGCAAGGACAAAAGAGTAAGAGGTATTCCTATTCTGAAGAAACCTGAATTGGCAATATGCAAACAATGTCAAATTGGGAAGATGGGAAAAACTAGTTTCAAGAGAAAAAATTACAATACAGAAGAAGTTTTGGAGTTAGTGCATAGTGATTTGTGTGGACCAATTGGAACAAAAAGTTACACAGGTGAGAAGTATTTCATTATATTTGTTGATGACCATTCCATAATGATGACTATCATGTTTCTCAAAGAGAAATTAGAATCTTTTCAAAAGTTTAAGTGATACCTTCCTAGAGTTGAGAAGGAAACATGAAAGAAACTTAAATGCTTAAGATCTGATAGAGGAGGTGAATTCATTTCTAATGAATTCAATGAATTTTGCAATGAAAGAGGAATCAAGAGACAAGTATATACTCTAGGTACACCACAATAGAATGGGATAGCAGAAAGAAGAAACAAATCTATTATGGATTGTGGAAGAACCTTGATGATTGATAAGAATGTTTCAACCAAATACTAGAAGGAATCCATCAGCACTACAATTCACACCTTGAACAAAGTTCAATTGAAGAAAGATACTGAGTAGACACCTTTTGAATTATGGTATGGTTATAAACCCAATGTTTGTTATTTCAAAGTATTTGGAAGTAAATGTTACATCTTGATGGAAGCAAGAAATGAAAAATTTGATGTGAAAGGTGATGAAGGTATATTCCTAGAATACTCTTGTAAAAGCAAAGCATATAAATGTTTGAATCTTGCTACTCATAAAGTCATAGAAAGTGTACATGTAAAGATTGATGAGTTTGAAGAGAGAAGTGAAGAACAGAGCAATAAAGAGCTTGCAGACTACATAAATTTTTTGTATTATGAACCTGATACTATACCTAAGATAGAGGGAACGGTGATTGGACAACAACCATGTCAACCACTGAATTCATCAGCACAAACATTGTTGCAACCTATACAACCTGAGGTGCTAACAGTTGAAACTGAGTCATAGAAAGAGGGAACCAAGTCTCAGACTGAAGAAACTGAGTCACAGACAAAAGGAACTGAGTCATAGATAGAGGCACCCGAGTCACAGACAGAGGCACCCGAGTCTCAGACATTGGAACCCAAGTATCAGAGAGAAGAAAAAATAGAATTTTTAGGTATGGTGAATCAAGTGGATCAAGCCCAGAATCAAAGAGGAAAGAACCTATACTTGCAAAATATGTCAGAAGGCATCATGCACTTGAGAAAATAATTGGAGATCAGATAGATAGTATAATGAAAATGAACAAAATTAAAGGTACATGTTTTCTTAGTGAAATTGAAGGTAGATCTATTAAACATGCATTGAATGATTAAATTTGGATAGAAGCCATGAATGAAGAGATTGAGAAGATAGAAAAGAACAAAACCTAGACTCTTGTACCTAGACCAAAACACAAGAATGTGATTGGTACTAAGTGGGTTTTTAGAAATAAGATGAATGAAAAAGGTGAAGTTTCCAGAAACAAAGAAAGGTTAGTGTGTAAATGATAGGCTCAAGAAGAGGGTATTGATTATGGAGAAACTTTTTCTCCTCTTGCAAGTCTTGAAGGAGTCAGAACTCTTCTGGCATATGCAACACATAAAGGATACAAGGTATACCAAATGGATGTAAAATCTGTATTCTTGAATGGAATTCTAGAAGAAGAAGTCTATATTGAGAAACCTGAAGGTTTTGTTGATCCTAACAAAAGGAATATGGTTTTCAAACTGCACAAATCCTTGTATGGACTGAAACAAGCTCCTAGAGAATGGTATGAAAGATTGCATGGTTACTTGATAATTATTGGATTTCAGAGAACTAATGACAATAGTAGCTTGTACATCAAAGAAGGACCTCAAAACAAGATATTATTAGCAGATATATTTGTTGATGATATACTGTTTACTGGACATGATGATTTATGCAAAGCATTTTCCAAAGCTATGAGTAAGGAATTTGAAATGTCTATATTTGGAGAAATCAAAGTCTTTGTTAGTTTAGAAGTTCATCAGATGAAGGATGTTATCTACATTACCCAATCTAAATACATCAAAGAGATACTAAAGAAATTTGGTATGGAAGATTCCAAATCAGTTGGGACACCTATCTCTACTGGACATAAGTTATCTAAGGATGATGAGTCAAAGGAGGTAAATCAGACTACCTACAGATCCATGATTGGTAAACTTCAATATGTTGTTCACACTAGACTTGATATTGCATTAGCAGTTGGTATTGTTGCAATGTTTTCAACTAATCCTAGAGAGAATTATTTGATGTCTATCAAAAGGATTTTCACATATCTTAAGGGTACTAAAGAGTATGGATTATGGTATAAGAAAGGAGGAAATTTTGATTTGAATAACTTTACTAATGTTGATTGGGTAGGAAGTGTTGATGAGAGAAAGAGCGCAAGTGGTGGAGCGTTATTCCTTGGTAAGAGATTAGTCTCTTGGACTAGCAAGAAATAAAATTGCATTTCTCAGTCTACAATAGAGGCAGAGTATGTTGCTACAACAGTAAATTGCTCAAATATCATATGGTTCAAATAGTTGTTGTCAGGTAGGAAGGAGGAAATCAAAGAACCAGATATTATCTACTATGACAACACTAGTTCTATTAACATTTCAAAGAACCCTATGATGCATACTAAGACTAAGCATATTACAATAAAGTATCATTTCTTAAGAGAATTGGTTCACGACAAGGAAGTAAGGTTGGAATATGTGAATACTAAAGAGAAAATTGTTGACATATTCACAAAACCGGTACCTAAAGATGCATTCTTGTATCTTAGAGGAAAGCTAGGGGCAATTCCCCAAAGTGAGGCTCACTAATGGACAGATTAGTGATGCATCAACCGAGCTACAAAACATATTTAACATGTTGATGCAGATTGTCAGAGCTTATTGCATATGAATCAGTACAAACACGTACATTACAATGTCATTGGATATGTATTGGATGGTGCCTTTGGCATTGGTTGTCAAAGAGGGAAATTTTATTGATGTCATGCCAAAATAAATTATTAAAGGAGAGAATATTAATGACAGAGGGAGAAATTTTATCAGAAACAAAGAATAATGTAAGAGGGAGAAATCTGTATTTCAATGATTGTGAAGATAGAGGGAGTTTTCTAGATGAGAATAAGAATGAAGCTAAGGAAATTAATAAAATTGTATTCTTATGTTTGTTGCTCTATAATTATTTTTATTATGACATGTTGTGTTGCCATCAATGCCAAAGAGGGAGATTATTGATGACAATTATTCAATTGTGTATTATCATTGATGGTTACACAAATGTAGTGATGTTACAAAAATGTCTATACCTAAACCGAGCATAGTCAGTGTATGCCAAGTTCTCTTGGGCATTGAAGAAGACCAAAGTGATTTTCAGTTCTAACCGAGTTCACTCGAGCATTACAGTAATGGCCAGACATTGAAGGATTATAGTGCTAACCAAGCTATGCTTTTAGTGTCAGCCGACTAACAATAGTTTACATTTTATGTTTAATTAGTTATATGCAACCGACAGACTTAAGTTTTATTATTTATTTGGAAGGTTATTCAAGCTGACTTGACAAGGCCTATCATATATATACAAGGTCAAGTTTTGGATTGAATGTGTGAGTTTGTAATATGAAGAGTGGAGGCAAAATCAGATGGGATTCTGATTAAGGACAGAACATACAGAGCTGCAATAGAATATTTGATCAATGAGGATCCAGTTTAAAGCCAGAGCACATATCTCAATCAGAAAAGATAGTTTCTTCAACAAAAATGTCAATCCATTGTTACTCTCTAACAATTGTAGCAGTGATCGAAATCTCTTTATAGAGTAGACTTAATAGTATTTTGCAAATCCTCTCACAAGGTGACATTTGTATATTGAAGTGTTTAAAGACCTCTCACAAGGCCACTCCTTACAGGGTGATTAAATCCTTTAACATGATCACACCTAACAGTGTGTATTGTAACCTTTAACAGGGTTGGCTCCTAACATGGCTCACTTCAGAAGAGTAAAAAATAGTAACTATTGCAATTGGTGGTTTTTCCGAATTGGGTTTTCACGATAAATCTTTGTGTCATCTATGTAAATTTTATTTTCTTTATGCTTTATTTTTCTACACTTAATCACTAAAGGATAATCACAGTTAATATCTTAATATTTTCTTTGTTAACTGAGTAACAGAAGAATATCTTTATTAACCGAGAAACAGTGATAAGTTTGTTTTAGACATCTAAGGGACTTGGATTTATTTTTGTGGTAACTAATTCACCCCTCCCCTCTCAGTTACTCAACTCATTTCCAACACTTTTCCACCTTTTAGACCATAAGTTATTGTCTTGTATTTTCCAAACGAAAATAGTGTATTTCCAATCTCATTTGTGCTCTCTAGATGGTGACATATCCACAACTTTCTCATACCACTACATGCACTACAAGATCCATTCAAACACATCATCTTATAATAAATGAAACCACCATCTCGATTGCATAATAGACTTGACATAAAATCTCTTGATGACGTAGGAGGTGTTTGAAGACCACATTCCTACAAAATAGTGTTAGTGTGCAAAGTAAAACAAACATGACAATATATATCATAATGCATGGAAAATTCAATATGTACCCTACAACAACATGTGCTGCACGCATGATTAATCTTTCTGTAAAAGGGTTTTGCCATTTCAAAAAAACTTTAACTAATTTTAATTTGAGGAAATCTTTGGAGGAATCTTTCATAAAATTATGTTTGTGTTATATCCAAAAAGTGTTTTGGATGTGTTATACAATTTGTAGATCTGATTCTCCTCCTAACAACATCTCTTTGGTTAGGTGAAACCCTTGTGTTGTCATGCCAAAAATTTTCAATTAATTTTCTTAATGCATGAACAACAACCTTGTCTTTGCGTGGGAGTCTACCCGAGAATGACCAAAGAGAATTAGTGTTTGGATACTTAATTTTGTCTCGCCTGTGTAAGGCTCTCTGTAATATTGATCTACCTATCCTTAATGACTTTCTTGTTTTTCTTACTATAAGAGATTTTTTCATTTCCTTTCCCATTATAGTTGATGTGAGGACACGTCGAGTAACATTAGCATCTTTACTACGTTATTTATAACCAATGGCTTGGTATGTATCGAATATATTTCTCACAATGGTTCTCTTAGTACTATTTTCAGATGTTCTCAACCCCACAATTCTCATTGTCTCTCTAAATTTTAGAATCTTAATCATTCAACAACTACTTGACATCTTCCACTTTGATTTAATTTTTCAAAATAGTTATTCCAAATCTTTTTAAAAATTCTTCTACAATTTCTTTTTGACATTTTATCATGCATTGGCCTCAAAATGTTTTCATCAATGTCAATTAGAAACTTTGGTTTTCTACAAATTATTCTAGGTGGTGTTAACATAGTTGTGCATGCTCTACATTTTTATTAGATAAATTAGGTGCATTTATCCCCATCATTTTAATTGGTGTATGTTGAACATTTTCATTTTCATTATGTGCATTTTGTTCATTAATGACATCGAATTGAAATGGTGCATTAGATGAATTAGGTGCATTTATCCCCATCATTTCAATTGGTGTATGTTGAACATTTTCATTTGTTGAATTAGGTGTATTTTTCACATTAAAATTAACATTTTCATTTTCATTTTCATCACTTATATTGCATGCATTTGATGATGTACCTTTTTGTATTGTCCTAATGCGCTTCCTTTGTCTTTCCTTTTTTGTCTATCATTGTTCAATTGTTCCTCTTTTATTCTTTCCCATTGTTCATATTGAATGGACCCTACGAATAATATCATGAACATAGAATAAATGTTGTAAACATCAGATCCAAAAAATAAGAATAAATCAATCATTTTATTGAAATGTGAACTTACAATGATAAAATAACATCAAACACACAAATAAACAACACAATTCAATCATTTCAAAGAAAAAACATTCGAAAAAGTGTAGACCTATCTATTACTAGTGTAAAACAACAAAAAAGAAGCAATGGGAACCTTGGACAACTTGCAATGATTATTTTTAGACTGTTGAAGCAAACAAACTTACAACGTTCCTAATTCAATAGAACCTGATCGGGTTCTAAGGACTTAATGGTTCAACATTCCTCTTTCCTCAGCAATCGATCGGGTTATGAGAACATAAAGGCTCAACGTTTCTAATTCCTCAAAACCTGATCGGGTTCTACAAAACTAAGAACAAAGGAGAGAGAGAGAGAGAGAGAGAGAGAGCATACTGATTTTCCTATACATTGCATCTATGGGCAATAATGAGTACCTATTTGATACCTTACTTGATTGAAATGGATGGAAAAAAAATGTTGATGACTAAAGATGATCGTAGGTTAATCATGTGTTAGATCGTCTTAAGATCTTTCCTACGAATTTTGAACCGAGTCAATCAGACTTCGTATGTGGAAGTTATGGCTTCCCAAGAAAAGCCTATGTTAATTTCTTCATAATCCGATCAGGTTATGGAGAATAAAATGCCTAATTTTTACTTCTTCAAAACCCGATCGGGTTTTGAAGATGTGAAAATTGTGCATTTTATTCTCCAGAACCTGATCAGGTTATGTAAAGTTGAAAAAGTACTTTTTTAATTTTTAGAACCCAATTGGATTATTTGAAATTTAGAAACCCGGTCGGGTTATGGCTTGGGAAGAGGCTTGGAAAATGACCCAAAGACTTGGAGGCTCATTTTCCCTCCATTTTTGTTGTTTTAGAAATTTTTTCAACTTGTAAGATGAATTCTCAACTTTATCTTCATCAGGTTTGCAATTTTTCAACACGGTAGCTATACAATTTTCACCATAATCCCATACATCTTCTTATCTTTCTAACCATATAAATTTTTTGATTTTCGGACAACACTAGCATTGTAAACTTTAATTTTCTTTACCATTGTCTTGACAGTCCTCACAGACATATGTCTACCATTTTCTAAATAAATTTTGACATACTTTACCAAATTAAAAATAAATTACATATTATTGTTCTACACTTGATTTTATACACTTAAAAAAAATTCAATTTCGATTATTTTGATGCAAGTTATGCCCAGCGCACAAACAGGTGCCAAATTTTCAAGATGCATTCACTTCAAAAAATCACAGAAAAAAATACTCATAAAAAAATTACAAAATAATACACAACTTCTAGATCTCACTCTTACCTATTATCCTACCAAAGGGATATGAAAAATACTAAATATAACTATATGTTTTGTACAGCGCACAGAAACAGCTATGTTATCTTTTTCTAAAAAATCATGAACAAGTTTTCATGCGTGTGGGGTTTGACCCTCTTAATCTTATCAGTTTTTTTAAAAAAAATAGTATTTTAGAAACTAGATTTAGAGTACTACAATTTTTAATTTTATACATCTTCTTATTTTGAGTGCATGACCCTCAAACGTCTGTTCCAAGTTCAAGTTTACCTGATTTCAGAAAAATGTGTCCACCTAAACCCCCCTTTTTGGTTCACAACTTGGTGCACATACCCATGTGTATTAATTTTTTGACCATATTATGCTTAATTTTTCTTTAATTATTATTAAATAAAATAATTTACTATATGAATTCAAAATTTACTTCAATGGCTATTAATTTGTTTTTTTTGTTTCATGCATAGTTTTAATTATTTAAATGTAATTATAGGTTAAAGTGGCATATACAAAAGTAGTTTCTTTTCCAGGTTTTATGAAAGAAGCGTATCGTTATCACTGTGAAAATGAAGGGCATAATACAATTCTCATCAGTGACAATTTTTTAATGTATTTACATCATTACATTGAAGTATATTTTATACAATTTTGAGATTGTTATTTCTAAAACTTATTATATCTCTCGTACGTACTTGTTGTTGGGTAGCTTCATCTCCAAGCCCTTTTTATGAGTTTTGATCAATATTGTAAAGGGCTAGAGCCATTCTCCACTTAATTGAATCAAAAACATATATTTTTTTCATATTGATTATCACATATGTGGTGACCTAAATGTAGTATCATATTGATTATCATATATGTGGTGACCTAAATGTGGTAAATAGTTTCAAAGAGAATTTGTTGCATTAAACATATATCAAAAAATATCGTATATGTGGTAAACATATATGAAATATCATATATGTCATAATTATATATTAATATTACTTGACAAATGAATACAAAATTTGACACAATTTATCAAACATTACAGGCCAATACAAACCAATTTGTTTATTGTTTGTAATAATGCTAATACCAATCAAACATCTATACTGTTTAATTTTTATCTTCTCTCATTATGAAAAATTTCGTAATCCAAACTCTATAATTTATCATTATCCTAACAACAAGCTTTTCTAATTATGACATTTATCATAATCCAAACTATTACCCTTACTCTAATTTTAATTATAATCTAACATTAAGATAATACTTACACTAACACCTTGACCCAAACCAAAACTCTATTCTTTACCCTAAATTTAATTATAATTATAATCTAAACTCTACCCCTTATTATAATAATTATGGTATAATCCATATACCTAACCATAATTTTGACCTAACCCTTAAAGTAACCTTAAAAATAAATTTATCCCTGACCCTTTCTCAAAACCTAACCATTGCCTTAACTATAATTACCATTGTAAACCTGACCTTAATCATAAATCATAAGTGTAACAATAATCTTAAGCATAGCCCTAACCCTAACCATGATACTAATCGTAACTTTAAACCCCAACCCTAACGGTGATACTAACCCACACCCTAATCCTTACCATACCCCTATCCTAACCATCAAACAAATCCTATCTCTAAACCTTACACCCTAACCCTAACTCTAACAATATCTCTTAACGCTAACCCTAATCTACATCCTAACCCTAAACATCGTACTAATCATGACTCAAACCCTAATCATAACCCTAACCCTAACCTTAATCCTAATCCTCACCATGATACTAATCCCAACTCTAAACCCTACGCATATATATATATATATATATATATAT
>MU228546.1:1120542-1137022 GCA_018584345.1 Thuja plicata
CATTACCAATACCTGATAAGTGGAGTCTTATCCTGCTTTTCCATGAAGCAAAATTATCTTTGTTCAACTTGGGCACATCTCGTTTGTTCATCTTGTGATCTTTGACTTAGGTCTTGAAACCTCCCTTCTAAGCACACAAGCTCTGATACCAATTGTTAGTAATAATTGAGAGGGGGGGGGTGAATCAGTGGCCTCAAAAACTTATCCTTAATCTAACCACCAATCAAATAAACCTCAGATTATTATGTCCCTACAAGATGCATACCATGAAATACTTATAATAATTAACTGTCTGTCAATTTTCCTTGTCTATCCTTATTCACCTTGATTACCGATAGGCAGTATAACTATTTACCAAAATACATTAAATATGTAGAGTATACCGATAAATCCATAAATGCATATGTGAAATGTAAAACAATAAAGTAATAAACCATAGACACATAACACATGGATTTTAACATGGAAACCTTGTTAAGGGAAAAAACAACTGGGACCGGTACCCCAAATTTTCACTCTTCTGAAGTGAGCCCTTTTAAGAGCCAACCTTGTTAAAGGTTACAAACACACTGTTAGGTGTGACCTTGTTAGAGGATTTAACACATATAGGTTGTCACTTAGTATCGGGCATCTAATTCTGCCATCCTTGAATGAGCCTCTCTCTTAGACCGTCAATAGGCATCGGGCATATCCAATGCTACTTTCATGAATCAACCTTTTTGGCACTCCTTGGGATGTACCTCAATACATAGAAGACTATTAAGTCCTACTCTATTAAGAGACTTGATGCTTCAATGGTTAAACTGAAACAAAATGACCTATTTCTAATGCAACTTGAATTGCAGATTTTCAGATCTATTTAAGTACATTACCTCTCTTATCAATGTATCAATTCAATTCTTTTGTGCTCCATACTTTCTACTCTGTGATACGGTGCTCACAGTTCATCGGTGTCTGCAGAATTCCTTAGCTCTCCTTCAGCTTGATTGATCAATACTACATGAAGTTGTTCTTCATCAGTTTCTTCTTAGCATCCTCTTTATATTCACTCCCCTTGATCCCCTTTCTGTGAATGTGGTATTTTAAAATGAATTAAACTTGTCTCTTATATAGACATGATATTCATTATTTCTTGATTCTTGATTCTTGGCGTGAAAAACAATCCATCAAATCTGATTTAAAGCATAACTCCTGATTTATCTCGTAGTTATCTTTATGCCAACTATACAAATCTTCTTTAAATCAATCACTTAACTCTGGTCGAATAAAACAAAGAAAAAACAACCAGTTAAGTCTATCTTTAGCTCTTGCCAGCTAGATATTTTGTCATTTTCTAAACTCTCTATTCCGTCGGTCAACTCTTTAGTTAGTCATTGGCTACAACTATCAGTTTCGTTGGTGTGACTCTAGTTAGCTTCGGGAACTCTGTCCGTCGGGAAACTCTACTTTTCAGCTCGTCGGGTATCCTATGGTTTTGCTTCATCGGGCAACACTGTCTTCTACTTGTTGGGTATCACTGTGACTTTTTTTTTTTTTTCCTTTGTCAATGGTGTGCACTTCATCGGTGTTATCTGTCACTTAGTGAATACTTGACTTTTATGCATTGCAGAAAGTATAACCTTTGTTCCATTGATTCTCTGAAGTCTTTGGCATTATGTACACGACCGTACAGATGATATCAAGTTGACATCAATGACAATACAAACCATTAACTGATTTAATTCCTTGCATTATCTTCAACTTAACATTATCAAACATTTAATTAGTTACATGTCATCAGACATATGCTTTACTCAAAGAGAAGAGATTTCCACAATCCATGATAGTAACAAATTAACAATTTTTGGATTTGACTGTGTTATGAATTTTTGCATTTACATTTCGAATCACACTCCGTGATCCATCATCAAGATGAGCAATAAGAGAGCACAAGGAAAAATGATGGATCACGGAGTGTGGTTTGAAACATTGATGCAAAAATTCATAACACAATCAAATCCAGAAATTGTTAATTTATATGCTTTACTATCAACTATCTCTCCAAATTTATGAAGGAACCAAATAAATGTATATCTTGAAAGAGCACAAATATTGTGATGTATATCTTGAAACAATAGAAATATTTTGAGATATGCCTTGAAAGAGAAAAAATGATTTGATGTATTATTTCAACAAGGAATGAGGAATGCAATATTAAAAAACCACACACAATCAAAAACCAAAAACTCACCTAATTCAATGGATTGTGGAAATCTGATCGATTTAATTGAATGCAATATTGTGAAGAGTAATGACATAATAGAATAACCATTGAATAATTGTACAATGAACAAAGGAATAGTTTTTCCAAATTAGTTATGCATTAATTCCCCCTACCCCCTCCCCACCCCTTATTACATCATTCTTGCAAATGTACCCTTGAAATAACTCAAATTTTACCTTACCAATGGATGGTAAGTATATCAACTATCTGAGAGTATTTTAGGTATTACTGGAGATGAATGTGGCTGTGTATCCACTTTTCTAAAATCTCATGACATTTTGCCTGAACATGCTTTGTTCTCTCATGAAAAATTGGATCCTTCACAAGCGTTAACACCCATTGATTAAATTGCAATAAAGAATAAATGTGTTTTCTTAAGGATTATCCTTATTAGGTATAATCTGGCATAACTAATTCACTTTACATCTAGCTCCTCGTGCAACCTGATATTTAGCTTTAGTGAATTATAGAGAATAAAAAAATTTCTTCTTATTAATCCATGAATTAGGTTCATATCCAAGATGAAAGACATACTATATAGTTGATTTACCATCATTAACAAATATAGCATAGTCTTAATTAGCATATTCATACAAGAAGAATTGAGTGTTCTTGTTATATATACTAGACCATAATCAAGTGTACCTTACACATATCTCACAATATGCTTAAGTGCAATCTAGTGGCATTTATTTGGATTATCTATAAATCTTGACAGATTGCTGGTAGAAAAGCATGAGGCTAGTCCAGTATATGTCAAGTAAATGAGACTCCAACAAGCTACCTATATAGTCACATTAACTTGAGGTCAGTCCTAAAATCAAGACTATTGTTAGCCATTTTACATTAGAGAGGACAGAGGCCTATAATTAGACATTCCAAACTTCTCCATGGGTATCTTGGCATATAATTTTATCTATGGGATAAAATTGCAATGTTTTTCATGTCGTATATCTAAGAAAAGACAATAGTAAATTAGCTCTAGGCATATCATGTAAAAGGATTTCTTTAAATCATTATTGGTTTTATAGTTGAAATTATTTGAACTTATCATGATCACAAGATGATCTAGATACAATACATGAATGACAATCTTTGTGCTTACCTTCATAATATACAAATTTGGTTATAAGGAGCTACAAGTGAAACCATTTTGTAAAATTTCCATCTATTTTTATGTACCATGCCCAATAGTTCATTTAAGCCCATGAAGTGACTTAAAAAGATGGCATACCTTCTAAGGATGATGTTCATAAATGAATATTTCAAGTTGGTTCATGTGTACCTCTTATTTAGGATCACCATATATGAAAGCACTCTTGACATCCATATGAAGAAACTTTCATGCTTTCTAAGAGGCCAATGCAGAAAAAACTCTAGTTTTTAGAGCTTTGCAATTGGTGCAAAGGTCTCCTCATAATCAGTGCCCTCATACTAAGATTATGCTTTGGAATTGATTCTTGTTTTATGTTTTTTGATGGATTCATCTTCATTGTATTTTATTTTAAAAATTTATCTATGGGCTACATTTCTTTCGAATAGGTAGATCAAAAAGTTCCTTGTCAAAGTTTTTATCAGAGAGTCTTACTCAACATCTATGTGGCATTCTTCCATTAAGACTAGCTAAGGATCTCTTGAGCTATATCAAGTTCTATACGTCAACAACTAAATTTATTAATGAAAGATTCACCCATTTCATACATGTTTTATTGTCATTTCCCTTGAGGAGAGACATGGAGGAAAATGTAGACAAGAGGTCTTAATGGTGGTTTAAACCCATATTCGACACTTATGTTATTCCTTCTCTAAATTATGGTTCTCCAAATTGTCAAAAGAAATGAATAATTCTCCTTGCAACTTATCTTATTTCTAAAAAGAGTCTTTTATCTACTCATTTAGATGTGAGAGAATCTATGAGAGGTAGATGAATATTACTTATGCACAAATGAGTCACTACATGATTCATCATATACCACATTGATTCATCTACCACATCTCATCTCTCATAAATATTTTTTACCTCAAGAGTCTTGAGATGATAATATTTTAAGGTAGGAATGTACTCCAAAAATATATATCGAAGTGTCTTGTAATTAATCTTCTTCCTCTTGTTAGCTCAGATATGCATATATGCTATACAACCAACTCTAGAATGAGGGATTAAAGGATTATAACCATTCCATACCTATGCTGGTGTCTTTTCTTGCATTCAACCTTTTTGGGAGCTCTATTGATAAGATATATAACTATCAATATTGCTTCTATCCAAAACCGATCCTCCAACTTATTTTTGACAAACATGGACCAATCCATCTCCATGATAGTTTTATTGTGATTCTATACATGCCATTATATTGAGGTGTACAAGGTTAGTCAAATGATGTTTGATTTCATGGTGCTTCAAAGCTGCTAACAAATCCTTACAGGTGAGTTTACCACCGTAATCTCAATAGAGGAGAAGAAGAGTTTTTCTTGTCTGCCATACAACTTGATGGCATAAATCTAGAAAGTATTGAAATACTTCTCTCTTCCTTGTAAGAAAGTACACCCACATCTTCAATCAGAATTCAATCATTAACAACTAGAAGTGTAAACATACTTAAAATGAAGTAGGCAAGGATGTGTATAGATTTGCATGAGCAACCTCTAAATTCACCTTGGCATGGAAGGTGCTCAACTTGAATGGACCGTGGTGTTGTTTGCTTATAAGACATCTAGGACATAAAAGAAAGGAATGAAAAATACGAGGAATACTTATAATGATCTCATTAGAACTAATCTAATATAGGGGTTTGGTAGAAATATTTCCATGGAGATAATGTCATAGAGAAGTAGACTCTAGCATAGAGGCGGATAGAGCAATTGCAGAAGATGGGCAACTTTAATTTGTGAGAAGGATAGTTTGTAGGAGGAAATGATGGAAATTAAGAAATGCAATTTACAATTGGTATAAAATTTAAGAATCTTTGGAAAAGAAAGACATGAGTATTTATGTGAGATAAAGAATCTTGAGAAAGAAATGAAGAATGTTATAACAAAAAGTAAAGAATTAGAATTAAAATTGTTTGATGAGGTGAAGAGAAAAAGTGGAAGATTTAGAATAACAACTAGAAGTGTTGAAAAAGGAAAATGGGTGGCTAAAAGAAAAGCCATATGTTTTTGAAGTATTATGTGACAAAAAAGATTTGTTTTATTCTTTTGATCAAACAATTAATTTGTGTGAAGTTATTTTTGGTAAAGAATGTGAGGCTGAAAGGTAGAATGTTTCTTGACAAGTTTGCTAGTTGTGATGCTAATCTCAAAGGCTTTTTTTGAAAAGAATGTTAGCTTTCAAATGATGAAGAAAATGGTTTATGTTGGAAAGGGTTTGGGAAAACATGGGCAATGAATTAAGGGGAACATTCAGCTAACTATGAAGCCAAAGTATGAAGGCCTTAGATATTGTAAAACTGATAAGACTAGTGTTGCTAGCGTTCTGAATTCATGCAAATCAGCTTAAAGAATGCAATGTTCACATTGTCTTAGGGGAGGGCATAAAGAGCAGTAGTGTTGGGCAAGGCTTCCCTCTTATTTCTATGCCTTAATTTTCTTTGACAGCAATCTCTTTCGCATGGCAATGACTTAAATCAATCGTGTCCTGATCTCCCTGCTCTGATACCAGATGAAGGAACAGGGGAGCAGCAATTATAGAGAACAAACAAAGATTTATATCAAAGAAAATAAAACATTACACCTAAAACAGACATGATTACATCCTTCTTCATATCATCTTAAAGACAAACTACATACTGACTCATCTCCTTATCTCTAACACCTCTACGGAGCAGGACTCTGAAAAAAGTGAACGACAAAATGCAAACTAGATATTAAATAGAAATCTGAGTGCATAGAGAGGAGAGAGAGAGAGAGTTGAAAATAAAATAACATATTTTTAGACTGCCCACAATCCGTGTGGAATTAGTAAATGGTACAATGGATTGATTTAAGCAGTTAATGTGATGTCCATTGGAATCTATGTTGAGATGTGTTTTCAATGTACATCTTTAATGATGTTGATTGAGTGCTGCTGAAGAGAATAAGGTTGGAGAGGAGCTGACAGGTTCAAAAGTAGTGGGGATTACAATTTCTAACATTTTTATAATTTTAGTAGAAAGGATGTAGTGGTTGAGCATCTTAACTTTGCACTTCTTATAATTCTATGTGAAAATTTCAAATTGTTTCCCAAATTTTTATAACAGCTTACTTGGCAAGTCCCCTACTTATAACTTAGGTTTCAAGACCACATCATCAAATGTAATGCCACATCAGCATGCTTTTTGCTAAGGTGTCCATAACAGCTTCAAAAAAATTGAGACCAATAGTCTTGTGAAGGGACACTCATACTTATGTGGGTGATGTGGCATCACATGATTAGTTACTTTTTAGAATAAGGGATATATTTCATTCAATTATTGGTAGTCATCATCAAGATAACAACTTTAAAGTCCCAATAATTTATGTAATGTTGTCAAAAATATTAGACATTATATCAACAAATATAAATATTAAACCAATAACTGATATCACGGCCTTCAGAACAAGTTCCTATCCTTTCCCCATTTAGTTTTCCTAATTTACAGATTCTCACAAACACAAATGTTTCCACTAAGGAATATTTGCATTGAGAAACTACTAATAAAGAAAAGTTGCACGATTCACATACAATCCATCACATTGACAGGACAGATTTCAATTACCAATCAAATCACTTGAGCCAAACAAAACATACCTATTTTATCCAAGCAGAGTAAACAGGCGAGGTAGAAAGCTCTGGGTTTAGCAAACCAATATTTATGTCAATTGTTCCAATATAGAAGTATTTGTGTATTTTAAATGTGACTCGTATTATCAGTTGGACAAGCTTCTGACATCCTAATGAGGGCAGTTTCTTCAACCCCAAGACAGAGTTTTGCAGAAAAAGAGTTTATAATAGCAATTACACTATTCACGTCAAAATATCCTGCCATAGAAACCAGATTGTTCAATGAAAGTAAAAAAGTGCATATACCAGAGAGCCTGTTGAGCATACGAAGCCTAACATTCAATTCCAACCTGTACAGACAAATTGAATTGAACATTCAATAAGTGCCAAACCAAACATCAAGTACCACTGTTTCGAGTACTTATAAAATTTATAATTTCGAGGCCTGCAAGGTGCTTATTGGATTGGCTTCCTTCTATTGCGAGGCATCTAAGAATAGATTGATTCAAATAGAAAACTAAGAAAACGCAATACATTACCCATAGAAATGCCCTCAGCACCTAAACCTACATTAGAATGTGGACAATAATATATCTTATCATTATCAATATCAAACATTCCCTTATAAGCTACAATTTTAAGATTATTTTTCTGCATCCTTAATATATTCTCTATAAACTCTATGTTCTTAGTATATTCCTCGTGTAAAATTTCATTCATATAACGAATGTTGCATTTTTTGGCAGGAGGTTGAGTCTGTTGTCGATTAATCAATATTTAAGTGCTGCCCTTTGATCCGTTTATAGTTTTATAGTTTGTATTTGATGTGTTCTATATCTTGTGTTGTGTGTTGTGATTGATCCATATGGGAGCCCTGTATTTTGTATAATATGTATACTTAATCTGTGTATAAAGTTCAATGATGAATGAAGAGAACAGCTGCTCCAGCAGTATTGATTTTTATTTTCTCTATTATTTTGATATCCATTATCTATTTGTCAATTTATTTACTGTTCCTACACCATTTCTCTGATAAGTTTAGTTGACCAAGACCTAAAATCTTTTTAATATTTTAATATTTTATTTTTTCATCCTTCTTCACTTTGAACCCTGTAGAAAACT
The DNA here is from genome assembly GCA_018584345.1 of Thuja plicata. NCBI lineage: Eukaryota > Viridiplantae > Streptophyta > Pinopsida > Cupressales > Cupressaceae > Thuja > Thuja plicata. Next base: position 1,128,669 of record MU228546.1, read on the forward strand.
GATGCTACAATGCAAAACAAGAAGATCATGCAGTTTCAGTTTGAATTTCAAACTTTACACTAACCGCCATGCGCCGCTCAGAGCTTTCAGTTTTCTTTCAGTTCTATAATTTGCTTTTCAGTTTATCTCCTGGGTTTTTCTTGAATCTTCAGTTGTCCCTTGATGGAATCATTCAGATCTCATGGAAAATGCATAACTGTTGTTATGCAGAATAAAACTGTTGTTTTTAGTAGGAGTAATGTATTGTGTTTAATTTAGAAACTTCAGTTTGTAACAGAGCCTACAAACTCTATTAATAATCAGCGTCTGTATTGACTGTTTAAGCTGCAATAAAATCTAATTATCCTGAAGGAAAACATGGTACTCTGCCTCTATAGAATTCAATGTGTAATTGATTTCTTTATTATGTCTGATTCATATTCATTTGAGCTGTATGTGTTTGCTGTAATTTTTCTTTTTCTACTATTATCATTTAATGAGCTGGTTGAGGGGATAGGTTGTCTCAGAATTCTAAAGTTGGCATCAAAGCAGCTATTTCATTTGGGTTGAAGCTTTCTTGCAGTGGGAATTTCACCAAAGTTTATCATGTCGAATTCTAACAACTTGTCTGTCCCAGAATTTGAGGAGAATGAATATGACTATTATTGTATCAAAATGATAACATTTTTTATAGGAAACAATTTCTGGAAGATTACTGGATCAATTTATACAGAGCTAGTTCATTGATAAGGCAGCTAAATAGGAGGCCAACAAGAAGAAGCTCAATCCTTGTTTCACATTCAAATAGCTCTTGATAAGAGCCTATTTCAAAGAATTGTAAATGCGTAGACAACTAAGGATGCCTTAATACTCTAAAAGAAGCTTGTCAGGGTAGTGATCAAATCAAAGTTGAGAAATCTTACATCAAGGTGGATCCATATTGCCATCATCATAGAAGAAAGAAAGGATTTGAAAACTCTACAGTTTCACCACCTTGTTGGATCTCTTATGTCTCAGGAAGAGAGATTTAGAGATTCATTTGGAGAAAGTTTTCTCCTCCAAATTACAAATCACAATGAATGAAGATGAAAATAGTAGCTCCAAAAGCAATCAAGGCCAATGTAACGGTCAAAATCAGAATAATTCAGGAGGAAATAGAGGTAGAGGCGGTTCAAGAGGAAGAGATAGATCCAAAGGAAGAGGCAAAGGCTGATCTGAGAAAAAAGAATTTCCAATGTTACCACTGTAATAGGTATGGCCATTTTGAAAGAGACTGCAGATTAAAAGAAGGTAAAAGTGCTCATTATGTTCAAGTAGGTGATGAGAATCCTCCTAATTATTTATTTTTATCTTAAGTCAACAATGCTGAAGAGAACAATAAAGATGTTTGGTATTTAGATTCTGGATACTCTAATTATATGTCAAAAAATGACGAGTTATTTTTAACAATGGATAAAAGTTTCAAATCCAAGATCGAACTTTGTGATAAAAAATCATTGTAGGTTGCTATGAAATGTGCTATCAAAGTCAACACAAAAGAAGGTATAAAAAAGGTTAATGACATTTATTACATTCACAAGTTAAAGGATAGTTTGTTAAGAGTTGGACAATTTTGGAAGAAAAACTATAAAGTTATCTTCTAAAATTAGAAGTGTCATATCTATGATAAGTATTAGTGCAATAGAGTGGTCATAGATGTAACTATGACAAAGAATAGGATGTTTCCATTGAATTTTGGTGAACATAATAGTAGTCTTGCCAATATGGCATATGAGAATACAAATTAGTTGTGGTATCGTAGGTATGAACATTTAAATTTTCACAGTTTGAAGATTCTAACATCCAAAGCATTAGTTTCTAGTTTGCTAACGGTTGAATAGCACAAGGAGATATGTGAAGGGTGCGAGAAAGGAAAGAAAACAAGAGAGACATTTCTAAAAGGCAATGCATGGAGGGCATGTCACCCACTTTATCTTGTTCATTTAGATATTTGTGGTCCTATGCAAACAAAGAGTGTGGGTAAGTCATCATAGTGTATCACTTTTATTGATGATCACTCGTGAATTTTTTGGGTCTATTTTTGAAGGCCAAGGATGAATCCCTTGATATAGGTGAAACAATGAGGAGATAAAGAGAGGCATACATTTGATTAAGTCAATGGCTTCCGATTAAAATTTTCTAGGTCGATAAAAATCATTAAAATCAAAATCAATAAATAATATTTTATTTTGACTAAATAGAACTTTTAATAATTATTTTTAATTTGGTCAACAAAAATCAAATATTTAATATCTTGAAAACTAGTAGGTGGATTGACCTAAAAAGTGACCAAATTGTCAAAAGCAATGCCACAAAACTTCATGCCAAACCATTTCATTCTAGCTGCTAGAAAAATTTGAAATTAATTATTTTTGTATATCTCAAATTTGAAAACATACTAGCTTGAAAGCTTCCAACGTTAGTCAAAATACAAGTTGGAATATTTTCATAAAAGTATTTTGCACAATCTTTGACAAAAATTTTGAAGTTTAATTATTTTCATAAATTTTTGCATGAGCATGACTGCTTCCAAGATCTAGACTAAAGAAAAGGATGACTCTTCTTAAAATGGGCAACCTTTCAATCTAAATCCAATAATCTATGACACTCCAAAGATAAATGAAGACAACGAAAAATATATAACTTGTGACACTATCATCTCACAACTAGAATTCACTTGATACAATTATAATGCCTAAAACTATTGATTGTTTTATAAAAAAAAAGTTCATTGTAGCCTAAAAAAGGCTAGTATATATACCAGACATGACATATGCTTTACTATCATTTATATTTCCAAATTTATGGAGGAAAATAAATGTATATCTTGAAAGAGCATAAATATTGCGATGTATATCTTGAAAGAGTAGAAATATTTTGAGATATATCTTGAATGAAAAAAATGATTTGATGTATTATTTCAACAAGGAATGAGGGATGAAACTTTGTGAAGAGTAAGGACATAATAAAATAACCATTGAATAATTGTACAATGAACAAAGGAATAGTTTTTCAAAAATAGTTATGCATTATTTCCCCCCTCCTCCCCCCTATTACATTGCTCTTGCATATGTACCCTCGAAACAACTCAAATTTTACCTTACCAATGGATGGTAAGTGTATCAACTATCTGGTACTAGTAGAGATGAATGTGGCGGTGTATCCACTTTTCTAAAATCTCATGTCATTCTACTTGAATGTGCTTCGTTCTCTCATTAAAAATTGGATCCTTCACAAACTTTAGCACCCCTTGATTATTTCAATAAAGAATAGGTTTCTTTTCTTAAGGAATATCCATATTAGGTATAATGCGACATAACTAAATCACTTTGCATGTAGCTCCTTGTGCAACCTGATATTTAGCTTAGTAGATTATAGAGAATCAATAGTTTTCTTCTTATTAATCTATGAATTAGGTTCAGATCCAAGATGAAAGACATATTATATAGTTGATTTATCATCATTAACAAATATAACATAGTCTTAATTAGCATATTCATACAAAAATAATTGAGTGTTCTTCTTTATAGTAGACCATAATCAAGTGTACCTTACACATATCTCACAATATGCGTAAGTGCAATCCAGTGGCATTTATTTGGGTCATGCATAAATCTTGATAGATTGCTGGTAGAAAAACATAAGGCTAGTACAGTATAGGTCAAGTAAATGAGACTCCCAAAAGGTTTCCTATATAGTCACACTAACTTGAGGTTAGTCCTAAAATAAAGAATATTGTAAGCCATTTTACATTGGAGAGGGCATAGGTCTATAATTAGAAATTCCAAACTTCTCCATGAGTGTCTTGGCATACAATTTTATCTATCAAATAAAAATGTGATGTTTTCCATGCCATATATCCAAGTAAAGACAATAGTAAATTAGTTATATCAATATCATGTAAAAGGATTTCTTTAAACCATTATTGGTTTTATAGTTGAAATTATTTGAACTTGTTGTGATCACAAGATGATATAGATACAATACAAGAATGAAAATATCTGTGCCTGCCTTCTTAATATACAAATTTGGATATAAGGAGCTACAAGTGAAACCATTTTGTGAAATTTCCATCTATTTTTATGTACCACACCCAAGTAGTATATTTAAGCCCATAAGTGAATTACAAAGATGAAATACCTTTTGAGGATGATGTTCATCAATGAATATTTCAAGTTGATTCATGTGTGCTTTTTATTTAGGATCATCATATATGAAAGAAACCTTGACATCCATATCAAGAACCTTTCATCCTTTCTAAGAGGTGAATGGACAAAAAACTCTAGTTTTTAGAGCTTTGCAATGGGTGAAAAGGTCTCCTCATAATTAATGCTCTCATACTAAGAATATGCTTTCACAATGATTCTTGTTTAATATTTTTTGATGGATTCATTTTCATTCTATGTTTTTTGTAAAATGTTTCTGTGGACTATACAATTATTTCCAACAGGAAGATCAAAAAGTTCCTTTTCAAAGTTTTTATCAGAGAGTCTTGCTCAACATCTATGTGACATTCTTCCATTATGACTAACTAAGGATCTCTCGAGCTATATTACGTTCTATACCTCAACAAATGAACTTAATAATGAAAGATTCACCTATTTCATACATGTTTTCTTGTCCTTTCCCTTGAGGAGAGACATGGAGGAAAATCTAGACAAGAGGTCTTAATGGCAGTTTGGACCCATATCACACACTTATGATATTGCTTCTCTATAGAATGGTTCTCCAAAATTTCAAGATAAATGAATACTTCTTCTTGAAACTTATCTTATTTCTAAAAAGAATCTTTTATCTCATCATCTAAATGTGAGAGAATCTATAAGAGGTAGATGAATATTACTTATGCACCAAAGAGTCAATAGATGAGTCACCATATATGACATTGATTCATCTACCACATCTCATCTCTCATAAATATTTTTTTACCTCAGATCCTTGAGATGATAAGATTTTAAGCTAGGAATGTACTCCAAAAACATATATTAAAGTGTCTTGTAATTAATCTTCTTCCTCTTCTTAGCTCAGATACACATATATGCAATACAACCAACTCTAGGATGGGGGATTGAAGGATTATAACCACTCCATACCTATTCTAGTATCTTTTCTTGCATGACCTTTGTGGGAGATCTATTGAGAAGAATCACACTATATATAAGAGAGGAGTCATGTTGATAGACAGACATGTGTCCACATGTGGAGACATGTCTCCCGCTCTATATGCACCATTTTGACAATCAAATATAAATGAAACCGATTCTAATCGGTATTGCAAATATTGATTAGTCAACCCGGTAATAATCAGAGTTGACGTTGAACCTTTTGTATAATACCAATCCCGTTCGATGTATATTCTATCATAATATATGTTTTTGTATCATAGGATTTGACTTAAATCGATATTAATCAGTATGGTATATAAGATTAATATTATTTATTTTATCAACTATAATATATATTTTATATGTATATTGATATATATAATAATATCATTATTATTATATATCTTAATATGCATATATAATGTAGAATAATATTATCTAATATTGTTTTATCTGAGTAACAATATTATTAATTCAATGATGTTTATTTAATTCAATATTATAAAGAGATAATGTTAAATATGTAGATTAATATATATAGTAGTAATGTCCATTATTATCATATATATATATAAATTATTTTCTCATAATATTATTATCATTTTATCTGATCGAAGCTATAAACATCTACACTCCCTCTTAGCTAGGGAAGATAAAATGCACATCATAATAAGTTCATAAATTGTGAAAGTTTGTTCCCAAGTGGATTGCCTCCATCGGTGATTCTATCCACAATTCCCAGGTGGATTGCCTCCATCGGCGATTCGATCCAAAAGCTCTCGTGTGGATTGCCTCCATCGGCAATTCTATCCACAAACTCACGAGCTTTGGTGTGGATTGCCTCCATCGGCGATTCTATCCATGAGATCTTGTGTGGATTGCCTCCATCGACGATTCTATTCATAAACTCACGAGCTATGGTGTGGATTTCCTCCATCGGCGATTCTATCCACAAGCTCTCGTGTGCATTGCCTCCATCGATGATTCTATCCACAAACTCATGAGCTTTTGTGTGGATTGTCTCCATTGACAATTCTGTCCATAATCTCTCATGTGGATTGCCTCCATCCGCGATTTTATCCACAAACTCACAAGTTGTTCAAATCATCACAAAATATCTATTAGAATAGAAAGTTATTGTAAGATCGTCACCTTCCAATAACTTTAACAAATACAAGTGATAATTATTTGGAAGTCATCACTTCCTTATGATTTACACAGAGCCCATATAGTTATAAAATAAGATTAATATAATAATTTATAATCATGTCAAGTTTACCTCAGAAGTGTTCTTATTTTTATCAGTGAACTCCCTCTCAATCATAAGGTATCTTGGATTTCTTTTAGAATACATATTTCTCTGATCCTACATTTGAATTATTGACTTTAGCAAGGGAAGCTTGCATTCTAAGTCTGTCAGGACACTTTCTTGCAGTGTGACCATATTTGTCGCATCTAAAACATTGCATTGAAGAGAGGTCTCTTGGTTTCTTGAATGATTGTTGATCATATAAATTCTTGCCCTTTTTTCATTTTTGAACTAATGACGAGAACCTGAACATCTTCTTTTATGGATTCCATGATTCCCCTAGATTTCAGATTATACTCTTCTTGAATGCAATCAGCTTTTAGTTGATCAAATTTGGGGAGTTTGGTGTGAGCACTTACTCCTTGTCTAAAGTTTTCCCATGAGATAGGGAGCCCATTTAGAGTTATCATAGTTAACTCCTTACTATCATAGATATGACCAATAGAAGAGAGTTGATTCCTTAATTTTGTTATCCTCATAAAGTATGAGGTGATAGTCTCTCCTTTACTCATTTTAATATTAGAGAATTGATTTTTAAGGGTAAGAATTTAGCTGGTGTTGTTGATCTCAAACATGTTTTCCAGGGCTTTGAACATGTCATAAGCAGAGTCTATCTTTGTGATGACAGGTAGTAGATTATTTTTCACTCCATCCACTAATAACTCCATTGCTCTAGTATTGTCTTTTTCCAATTTACTCTGCTCATCATTTTTATTAGGTTTAAGAGGATTTTCTATTATTTTCTTTAGGTCATTCTTCCTTAATATCAACATCATTCGAAGTTTCCATGATTCAAAATCAGAGGCACCTTCAAGTCTGTCTTTGAGTATCATTCCATTTTTCATTATGTAGGTACGAGATTTCTAAAAAATCTGATCTCAAGCTTCCTTCAATCTAATCCGATCTTCCTTCAAGCGGTTAGGTTTTAACAAAGGAACCTGGCTCTGATACCATGTTAAAAATATAGAGATATAGAAATAAATGAAAATTCTAATGACAATTCAGATTTACTAATATCAATATATTTTTTATTGACATGTAGCAATATAAAACTGATGGAAGTCAAATACAATTTACAAGTATAAATATTATGCAGAAGATTATAGTAATCACTTATCTCAGAATTTTCTGAATCCTTATAAAATGACTTCACATTCAATATTGTGTCTATTGTATATGCTTATCGTCTAAGATGTTTCCACTATATATAAGAGAGGAGTCATGTTGGTAGACATACATGTCTCCACGTGTGGACACATGTCTCTCTATCGACACGTCTCCCCACTCTATATGCATCGTTTCGACAATCAAATGCGAATGAAACCGATTCTAATCAGTATTGTAAATATTAATTAGTCAACCTGATAACAATGGGAGTTGACGTTGAACCTTTTGTATAGGTGTTATCAATTTCTGATAATCGATTAACATATATTCTATCATAATATATGTTTTGTATCATACGATTTGACTTAAACCGATATCAATCAGTATAATATATAAGATTAATATTATTTATTTTATCAACTATAATATATATATATATATATATATATATAGGCTACACTCGGTGTATGCTCTGCATAGCAGTAATGGGAGTCGAAAAGGATCATTGATGAAGGAGTGCACTATACTTGCGATAGAGGAGGTTGAAGATAGTGGTGTTCATGATCCAGTTATCAGACCCTCGTTGGTCTTGGTGTGCTCGTGGACCCGGACGACCTTGGCCGGTGTCCCTGCTGGGCTCTCTAGATTGCAGGTCTGATGTGTTGGTTTCATGGGGATGAGGTCCCCTAGATTTTTGGCCTCACGGGTTATCGCTCCTGTCAAAAGCGTATATTACCAATCAAAAAATATATATACATATATAATGTAGAATAATATTATCTCATATTGTTTTATTTGAATAACAATATTATCAA
>MU228546.1:1159943-1197254 GCA_018584345.1 Thuja plicata
CTCTCAATCTGTAATGAAGGTTATATCTTTTCCATGGTCACAACCCTCCTAAAAGTGTCATCTCTCTATAACTATCCATTGCCCCTTCACTAATAAATTGTTGTTGTTTAACTTATTGAAATCACTCACCATTAATGATTAATAACACATGTATTAGTATAGCAACAAATCGATGCTCTTTTAATACATAAATCTTTAACATGTGCCTGAACTTATCACTGTATTTGTTATCTTGTATATGGATTGCTATATATACACAAGTTTATGAATCAATGTTGACTTTAGATTGCATTCCTTCAATGTGATAAAATTGTTGTGTTCTCATCTCTATTTTACACATTAATCCTTTAATCTAAATCACATAAAATTGTGAAGTCTTACAGAGAAGACAATTTTCTGAGCATTACCATTTTTATTTTCTTTCTAAGGATGGTGTGAGAATGTTTCATGGAAGAGGTGTGACAGACTGCTCTTCCCGAGATTTCTTGTCCTTAAGCAATGACATTTTAACCAAATATTTTCAATTTGTGGATCCCTAGACTAACTAGAGATTAGTAATCCTTAAATCCTCCCTATGATATAATTAGCTTTTATAACCATGATATCACCTGAAGTTACAAATTTGAATTCAAACTTGCGATAACATAATCTAGATTTGGAAATTGGGAAAGTTTAGAATTTTATATCACCCTTATTTTGCATCACTCTGTAAATGTAATAATTGACTAGGTTCTCCCAATGTTTGTACAATATCATATATATCTCTTAATCTTAAAGTAAGAACTTATATATTAAGATGAGGATTAGAAGTATGACACTAGACACATATCTATGCAATGTTCTTCATCAAGAAGGTTTTGGGAATTGTCTTTAGGTTTTACAATTGTGTCCCTTTGGGTGACTAAATTGGATTGACAAGGGTGTAATAGACCTTGTATTAGATTAGTTATGTTACTATGGTAAAATAACCTTGATTGAAACTTCTCATTCATTTAAAAAATCAAAAGTTTGTATATGGGACAAGTATGACTTAATGATTTGGAGTCTAAATTTCAGATTTCCAGGGAGTTAGCATACAACGCTTGGTTTTTCTATATGATGGCCTTCCCTGTTCATGTCCAAGTCTCAAGAGAACATTGAAATTTTTCAAAACTTGTTCTTCAATATGTCAAAGGAACACTAACCTTCAGCAGAGTTTATTAATGCTTTCCAAATTCCATACTATTATAATTTATTAATATGTTGAAAGTATTACATTTTGAGCACTCTTTATCTAGAGAGTGAAATAGGCACATAATATGCAGATTGCAAAAGCCATGTTTTACCCGGCGATGGCCATGAAGGCTCAATATCTAAACTTAGATTATATGCATATGTGAAAAGGAAGCTAAACACATAACTACAATTGATATATGTCTGTGAAAACTATTAATAGAGGATACAAAAACCTAGGCCGAGCTATTCCATTGAGCAAAACTGGAGTTTACAATGAGCAGAGAGATTGTGGGCAGATTTAGGAATATATTATCCTTTACATTGTAAGAGAAAACAAAAACACGAGAGAGAAAAAAAATTTTAGAGTGGTTTTTCTTCAACACCATTAGTCCTTCGTCTTTGTCCCTGGCCTCTCGTCAGTCTCGGCACATCCAAAAACACTACACAAATTATTTCTTCTTCGCAGGCTCGAGCATCTTCTGCCAGGGCTTTGATTTTCCCCCATTTTTCATGCACATTCCTTTGGTAGGAAGCTTTGTCCACTTTTCCCCACCACCAAAGGAAATGTAATCTACCATATTTTATTCCATCATTTCAATTTTCAAAGCATTCGCTATAATCATGATCCACTCCCAGTTTCGCCCACTCCAGAAGGGAGTCCAATCCTAGCAGTAATTCCTTGTCAAAAAGGAATTTGATTATCCTCGTAACCTCCCTTTCTGCTTCTCTAGGTTGGAAGGCCCAAGCTATAACCAATGAAATTATATCCACATTTGAATGCCTTTTTGCATGGCGCTGTTGAAACTAGGTTCCTAACACCTCCAATACAACGTCTGCTATCATATCATCTTTCACGTTCAACAGACCCAATATCCTAGCCTTGCTTGCTGGCCCCTCAAAATATTTCTACTATTTATGGGTCTGCACAACAACCCCTGCCTCCATGATTTTAACCTTCATTAGAGAGTTCTTTCTCTTTTTAAATAAAAAGTGATGAAGGCTTCCAAAAGAGATATTTTTAAAACATCAAAAATGGCAAGTGTAAGGGTGAAGGTACCCTCATGTCATATCTTGAATGTTTAAATTGCATAATTTATTAAGAGGGAGATATAATATTGATCATTTCCACAAGTTGCATAAGTTTACTTCATTCCATAACATCACAAGCACATTCCTACTCATAAATCGAGCATTGCTGACACCATCTAACTTATGTCACTTCATCATAAGTGTCTACTTTCCACTATAGTCAAATAATCTCCCATCATTTGTCTTTGGCTTAGTCACCTTCATCTACAAACTTAATCATTATATCAATTTTGCTTGCATATCCATCATTTAAGAAAATTGCGGGCTGCATTGATCACTTTATATTAGCATTACACCTGCAGTCATAAAATGGATACATATCTCATAGTTCCATGTGCATATATAATTAGAGAGTGATAAAATCATAGTGAAAATTTCAAAGCATGCTAGATTTATATTCTTTAAGGTTATGGCCTATTTTGAGACTAGATTAGCCTGCATATTCCCTTCTCTAAACACATGACTTATTTGGAAGTCTGGGAGAGAATGGATAATAGTAGATATTTCCTTCAATATATTTCGGATGTGCCAAACTTTCATTTCACCATTTTTAATGGAATTAAATATAACTTTTGAATCACCTTCCAAATGAACTCCTTGTAGATTTAACTTCTTAGCCATCTGAAGAGCCAAGAGAGTTGTTGAAGCCTCTACAACATTATTAGTTCCATATTTTAATCTTTGTGCCACTAAGGCCACAATATCTCCCTTCCTTTGGTAAGCAATGCTTGTTCCAAAAAAAATCCATACTATCATATTAATTCTAGTTGGATTGGATTAATTGGTAGACATCTATAATGAGATATATCTTTGATTCTTTACTCTCGATCAAGAGCAATTTCATGGAAAACTAAGTATAACATGCAATCATCACAATCCATGAGACTGAGTTTGGATTGTGCATTTTGTCAAATAGTTTGTGTGCCTCCTTTATGCTTCCACATTTTGCATACATGTCTATTAGGGCAGTCACAAGTACAACATTTGATAAACATATGCTTTTGATTATTCTTTGATGGATTTCCATACCCTATCCCAAAGCACCAAGCTTACCACAAACTGGGAGGATATTGGGTAAAGTTAATCTTTACCATTCATGGCCATAGTTGCATTGGTGCATGTGCACCATACCCCCCCCCAAGAAAGAACTCATGTACTATGAGTACCATGATCCATAGTTGTGAAAACCTTGATGATCCGCAACAAAATAATGGACACCTGTAGACAGATTAATATTATATGGAAAAGGAGAGGAAAACATGGCAAAGTTGTCGACTTAACTTACATATCTTTTTGCATCTTAACATTTAGATATCATTCCCATTACATCAAATGGTCACTTATGGACCTTACATAAAATGAAATCAAATCCCCATTTCTACCCTTTACATTAGTCCTTTAGGCCTTTGCCCATTATAGCAATTTTGCTCACAAAAGTTCAATATGACTCAATGAGTCCCAAATGGCTTTAATAGCCCAATTACATTATGAAATGGACCTATAGGCCTCACTTGACCACATGCTTTCATAAATATTTCATATGATCCTATAGGTGTTCCTTTGGTTCTCAGGTGTTCCTGTAGCAAGAAGGAACATGGATTTTTTCTCCAAAGGTGCTTGTTCTGCCACGTATTTTATAAAATTGAACTGATTATGCAATGTATTTCAAATAATTGATGAATAAGCCACGTCTTTGTGTTAACAGAACAAATAGGGGAAGACACAACATGATTAAGGAAAAGGTGCTTTATGATGGATATAAAATTGGATATGGAAGGTACAACCATAGGCTACATTATCATCAGTTGGTCATTTAGAGATGCAAGTACAATACTTGCTAATGAATGGGTCATGTTATGTCACCCTCCACAACCAACTAATGTAGAAATTAAAACTTATTTGGTCAACATGTATGGAGGAAATTGACCAGCTCTACTTGAAGCTGCTCTCTCATAGGAATTGAGGGTAGCTATACAGGGAACCACTGCTATCTGGAATCAAGAGAAATGGTTGAATAATCATGTAGTAGTGATTCACTATTTCTTTGTGGGAACATTTCTACTTGATAATTATGAATTCCTTGATGATTTTAGTTTTTAATCACATTTGTTTGAAGTTAGCATTTTGTCCACTCAAACTAATCTGATAAATCGATGGTTTGTGAGACATTTTAGTCCGTACAACCCAGATCAATTTTTTGAACTTGAATGGTTGCATTCTTGGACAAGGAAATGTCAGCCAGTATGGATGTTTGCAAGGTTTCGAGAATCTCAAGGAAAAATTTCACCCAACTCACCTCCTCAACCAAAGCTACATGTTCGACATACTCCCTATTGGAAAGAAGAGACACCTGAACCGTCACTTGATGATGTAATGCGTGAAATATATATTCAAGAATGAGAGAACACATCCAACATAGAGGAAGGAGAATATGATCCTAGATGTGAATCTCCTTGATGTTTCTATATTTGTTGGAGACTTTGATGAATGCTATGCAAGGACTGTAATGGAACCTATATTTTCATGCTACGATTATAATTGATGAAGATGCGAGGATTGTAATTGATGACTATGATGATTGATAATGAATTTAGACTCATTGTTTAGTGGATGATTTCTATCATAATGTTGGCTTTCATAATGATGCCTATCAAACTATCGATCTCTTGATAATCACTAATACATTTGATAGCTCAATGGAGGTAGGGCATGACCTGAACCTTGTTAGGGAATAGACAATGATCTTTATGGTGGATAGAAAGTTTTGAAGCTGAGATAATTGGTTTGTGTGAGTGTTTTATATTTGAGACAATATTTTTGAAGAATTATGAAATGCTGTGAAGGAGATTTATGTGCAGATCATATGATATCTAGAGGAGGTGCAAGATTTGATTGTTATAGGTGTCTTCTTTCCTTGAATTATTTCTCAAGATTTCTCTTATCTTTCATTTCAAGAGTTGTTTGTGTAATTCATCTCTATTGATTATCTTGTTAAGGGTTTCATTTGCGAGTCTAAGGAAATAGTTATCTTTTCTATGGTTTTTAAGAAATCCTTCTTAACCATATTAGAGGTTTTAATTTAAGCTTTTGTTAAATCTATATAATAATATTGCATACATGTGTCTTTATTTTCTTGTATATGGGTCTTTGCGCTTGCAGTCCTATACCCATATTAACTATGGTTAAGTTTGTGATAAATTTTAATAAATCCTAAGTAGGATTTATTATCTCTTAAGGGTTATAAATTGTTTCATTTATGTTATACCCTAGGTAGGGCTTCTTGTAATCCATATTAGTATGGAAAAATTCGTATGCTATTTCCTTCCTCGAGTTCATTCTGGAATTATATTTTATTTTGTCAAACCCTAGTTTGAAGATGAGTCAATCTGCTATATATGGGGTCTTTTATGGTTTTGAACTTTTTTTTGTCTAACCCTAGTTTGAAAGGGAGTCATTTGTCCTATTTTATTATATACTCGGGTTTTGTATTGATACCATGAGTAAGGGTTCTTTGTTTAAACTCTAGTTAAATCCATGCTGAAGTTTTCTTATACTCAGGTTCTTACAAAAAACATTCATTATGGATACTTGTTTAGTTTGAAAAGAAAGTTATGAATATGAAGTTGCAGAACACTTACATGACATTTTTTGATCAGGAACATTATACACATTTCATTTGGAATCATTTTAAATATGTAAAGAGAAATAGATTGGTTTTCATGAAACATTATTTATTTATACAATTTATTATGCATGGTGGTCTCAAGGCAGGTGAGATAATAAAGTTGAAATAGGTTCTATCCAAAGAGTAATCCATGATTGATAGGATAATGTGGCATAAATAATGTTTCTTCCTCATCACTCGATGACACATACTATTAACACTTTCAACACATACAGTTGTACTTTGCCATTAGAATAGTACAATTATCACTTTTTATGTCATATGCATTCAATTTGAGATGTCACAACCATTTGTTGAATGTGACCGACATTTCAATATTGTGCAATCCTGAGAAGAGAGCTCAGGGTAATGGGTTTTAGCCATGTTGATCTATAAATAACTAGTTCACTCATGGCTTCCCAAATTCATTTACAAAACTAAGATTGGCCATGGAGTATCAAATTGATGGATGTGGGATCATAGTTGCAATTGATGGCAAGCCACTCATCAAACTAGCCAACATAGTCATGATCAAAGGGATCAAACTATGATTCCTACTATACAGATGAGGTGAAAATTCTACTACCAAGTGTTTTGAAAATTGCCAGGCTCTAATAGTGGGTGGATGTGTATCATCTGAACATACAAAGGCCTATTTTAAGACAATATTAAAAGAAATAAGGTCCCATCATTTTGAGAAAAAATGCATATTCAAATGCAGTCTCCTTACAATGCCTATAACAACCACTCTCTCCAAAATGACCAGTGTTCATGTTTGTCTTCAAAAGAACAGGCTGAGAATAATCTCTCTTAGTTAATTCACGCACCCTAGTGACCCACTTGGAAGCTTCTCAAAAACCAACCCTGAATATCGAGCATCAAATATCATCCTTACATTAGAATGTTTCCTGCAAAAACCTCAAAGTTAAAAAAAGGTTTTCTTGAAAAAATAAAATACACAAGCAGCTGTTGTCGCAACAGTATGAGATTTTCCAAAAGCCATATTGATGCTTTGTTAAACAATGAAAATTGTAGACATGTAGGTTATATAAATGTAGAAATATAGAGATGGGTTAGATTCACAACGCAAATATGTCTTGTCTTGTGCATGCTCTTCTAGTCATTCCATATCCCTTAGAGTCCCACAGCTCTGTCATAGCTAATCTCTGCATCAAGCTAGATTCTAGAGGAATCACCATCACCTTTGTCTACACTGAGGATTTATGTCACTGTAAATAATATGTTACTGATATTTCTCAAAAGACTGTCCTTGACATTTGTTTAGCAGAGGTTTCAGATGGGTTGCCATCTGATTTTGATAGATCTCTGTACAATGAGAGTTTTCTACAGTCTGTACTCAACTCTATGATTGAACCAGTAGAACAACTAATACTTGGTGTGAATGCAGAAGATCATCCAATCTCTTGCATTATAGCTGATTCTTTTCTTCCTTGGGCTCCTCTTATTGCAAAGAAGCTCAATGTCCCTCTTGTTACTTTGTGGACACAATCTACTGTTCTGTATTCCATTTACTATCATTCTGATATGCTCATCAACAATGGTCATTTTCCTTCTAAAGGTTGAGGTATGATTTAGAGAAACAGGCCTCACTTTAAACAACGCCAAACTCAATAGGTCAATTATTTACAAATTTTTATCTATAAAAGTATAGATGAGATGAAAACTTGGTTGCTTAGAACTAGTATTATTGCATTTTTATATATAATCGTTTATGTTCTTAAAAACCTGTTAGATGAGAAAACAAGGTCTAGTATGGGAGCTTATGTTTCAAGATAACAATTTTTTATTTAAGATTATAAAAGATTGTATTTTTGGACTTTAGTTTATATGTTATTAATCGATATTTTGGATAATATTTAATGATTTATTATTAAAAAGAAGATAGTGATTGTGGAATGTGATCTAAAATGCGTAGTTGATTCAAGATCAATATTCTACAGAATCCATATGTTTTGATAGTTGTATGTTTTCTTGTATGCTTGGAAAGGGTATCTAAGCTTCTACTCAAGGTTGAAGAAGTTGTGAACAAGACTTGGGATTAATACAAAACCTATAGATCTGCATATTTATTCATAGATAAGAGTGCCGCCCAACATTGGGAATGTGAAGATGTGAGTTTGGGATTAGCTGTAGCAATTTTCAGATCATATTATCAACTGGAGTAGACATTGGTATGCCCCAAAACATTGTATTACTATTAAGATTCAAGAATGAATGAATATATTTTCCATTGCTATTGCTCAGATTTTGTGCCCATTGTTTAAAGGTTTTTACAAAAATATCAATCTGTTGTGTATTATCATTCCAAATAACATATTATCATTAGTCTCATACATTCAATCTTCTACAATATTTTTTATACATTATTCAGATGTTGTTTTCCCGGTGCATTGCACTTTATAATTCATAACCATTCTCAATCAAACAAGGATAAAGTTGTCCTTAAACATAACATTCTAGATCACACTAGGATAAATCTAAAGTGTTGATGAATTACTTAGTATAAAAGAATATCTGCTTCTATAAAAGAGATGAACTATGAAGTGTAGTTTTAAAGGAATGCGATATGAAAAGACAATTTCATCCTATAATAAATCACAAGTGCAATCTAAAATGCCAATTTAATCATGAGTATAAGAAGTAAGGAAGCTGAAAAGGGGCCCTATTTTTCCATTAATAGTGTGTGCATCAGAAGTGTTGACTGATACTCTTCTACTCTGATCTTGACTGAAAATACTCTCCACATCTACATTCCACCATTCCCTTGCACATTTTAAACCATTACATATGAGATAAACATACAAAATTTATTCTCCTTAAACCAAATTGAAATTTTAAAGGATTTTGTGTACATAATAATCATTTCCCACCTAGAATTATTGTGAATTCTTTGTGAGACTTGGGAAATGGGTAAGGAACTATTCTCTTTGGAAAAATAACAATGGCACCATGAACAGTTACTCTCAGCCAAAGTATATGAGTGTACCACCATAATGTACCCCTTTTCCCACTGATTGTATAGTTGTATACATAGCTCTGACCAGTTTGTATTGGGCATTCTGTAATATATGAAGGCCCATCTGCCCATCCAGTTCAAAACTGCCTTATTCCATGCCTATAAACCATATGAACATACGCCCATCAACAAGAAGTCCTTACACCCTTATAAAAAACCATGCAACAAAAATGAGCAAACCAAAATATTGGGTCAATATTTTTAGCTGTACCAGTGAGCTATTTACAAGAAGTATAAAGTTTACACCATATTTAATATACCATTGACATGCATTACTTATAAGAAAACCAAACATTGTGGTGTCAATGTTTTTAACTATACCAATGAATAGTGATGTTATATTTCACACGATTCGTCACATTTACAAGCACTGTATCACCTTCCCTTGCATATATTGTTGGTCCTAGAAACTTCCCATTCACTATGACAATAGACTTTGTATGGCATAAACAGGACACATTCTAAAGTTGTATCTGAAATAAGGATATCAAATATGTCAAATGAGGTTTATAATTCATGAACTAATAAGAGTAATCAAAATAATATTCCAAGCAAATATAAAAATTGCAATTCCAAGAACAACTTAGTTTCTAAGATTTCAAGCCTCTCTAATAGACAGAACATTGGCTAACTTGATATGTGAGCATGTTCTTCAAGTTGTTAAAGTAATTGGGCTGGTCAAGTTGTTAATATTGATAACCATCCATGATTAAGCTCACCAAAATAATCATAAATGATTATTTTGGCGAACAACATAATTATCATTTGTTATGAAGGGTGGCTGATTATTAATGTTGACATTATTGTTTTTGCAACTTTGCATTCTAACCAATTATGAAGTTAAAAACCTTAATCACATTAAAATACTAAGTCCAAGTTATGGTGGAGGAAAAATATTAGGAAAGATGATTTGGGAAGGAATGTGCAAATTGGTTGGCCTAATCTAGTGAGCATGATTTGTGTGTGTATTTGTAAAAATTGTATAATCTTCTAATATTTTATTATTTTTGATTATATACAAGATACTACTAATGCTTATATGTTTACATTTTGTATATTTATAGCCCGAATAGTTGCCTGTGAAGAAAGTCCACACCTGGAAATATGAACCAAGAACAAAATAACGAGACAATTGCTAGATTGTGGTCTCAGTTCCAAAGAAAAGTTGATAAATGTAATTGTCCTTGCAAAAAGTGTAAGGGCTTAAAGAATCAAAGAATTCTAATCACAACAACCCAGAGTCATTGTAGGCAACATGGTCACATTGAAGAGGGGTACGAATTTTGTCGATTGGTGAATGTGGATTTCCAAATGGAGGAACATGGAGGTGTAAATATCCAAGCCAAGGATAATGGTCCCATGGAAGAAGATGATCCTATGGAAGAGAACATAATTGAAGATGATGGTATTGGCATAGCTGATAATGTACCAGAGGACATGATTGAAGAAGATGGTATTGGCGTAGCTGATCAAGATGATCATGATGATGGTACTAGCACATCTGATAATGATGATGAAGATGGTCTTGATATACCTATACTTGAGAAGGCATGCGAGCCCCTATACCAAAGCTCCCAAACAACTCTTCTCTCCACTATAGTGTTTTTGGTGAACTTGAAGGTTATGAATGGTTTATCCAATGTAGCAATGTCACATATGCTAAGTTATGCCATTTTTGTCATCTTCAATGTCAGCATACCATTACTATTCATTATATTAACAATTCATATTTGTTGTTGTAGGTTGATAGGTGATTTTTATTACCACCATCAAACATTCTGCCTCATTCATATCGAGAAATATCTACCATTATGAATCAAATTGGAATGAAGTATCAGACAATACATGCATGTCCCAATGATCACATTATATATCATAAACAACATGAATTTTCAACAGAATGCCTTGATTGTCATATTAGTAGATATCGGTCAGATCAAATAACAAAAAAGGTGCCTCACAAGGTTCTTCAGTATATTCTCATTATTCCATGTCTTCAATGATTATTCAGGTGCACTAGCTTGGCACAATTTATGGATTACCATGCATGCAATAGAAGTCAAGTTGACATTATGTGAATGCATGCAGATGGTTTTGCATTTAAAGACATAGAAAAAACATGGCCACACTTTGAAGAAGAACCTCATAATCTCAAGCTTTCATTAGCAGTGGGCGGTGTCAATCCATTTGGAGATATGCGATCTATTTACTCAGTGTGGCCTATTTTTGTTATTAACAATAACATTCCTCCTTGGATGTCCATAAAGAGGGAGCACATAATATTGTCAATGATTGTACCAGGTATTTTTTCATTTAATAGTTATCTAAATTAATTTGTGAACACCGCATCAAAATGGTCATAATAATTATGTAATATTTTTGTTCATTCAACTAGGTAAGTACCAAGTTAAAGATATGAATGTATATTTTGAGCTCCTTATTGACGATTTGTTGAAGTTATGGAATGGGGTCAATATGTATGACATCTCTAGGCCAATAGGGCAAAGACAATTTCAATTACATGCAATGCTTGTATGGACAAAACATGATGCCCCTGGACTAACTCATTTTTGCGACCTATGTTATATATTGTTAAGGTCACATATTTTTGGTATGTTATAATGCTTACACATTATTTCTATATGTTTAAGTTGCACATGATAATTGTGCATGATCCAATTGTATGGTATCTTGTAGGTCTTTAGACAAAGGGTAAATTCCCATGTCTAGTTTGTGGTTTGAAGATGAAATCTTGTCATTCAAGAATTTTAGGAAAGTAGGTGTTCGATGAGTTTAGGCACTTTCTCCACAATAATCATAAGTATCAAATTATCAAAAAACATCCTTTTAATGGGAAAGAAGAGACAACATCAAGGCCACAAACAATGACACCTTGTCTATGGAAGTTGGAATACGATAGACTAAATTGCTGAGGGAATGTCATTCCATCTGATGATTTTTGTTTGAAATTTATATTTTGATATTGAATTTTATTTACTAATGATGTAATTGATGCTCGTGAAGTTTGTCAAGGCATCAATGTCCAACTTCCTAGAGGAATAAAAATTTATCCTAGTCAATTTAGTAGGTTTTCGTACTACAAGGATCTCTCAATCATGCATTTGTTTGATGCTATGCACATTGGAAAGAATGTAATAGAGACACTATGGAAAATATTGGATGGAAGATGTGACAAAGATAAAATTGCCAAAATTTTTAATGACATTCATGAATCCAATCATGCATTGAAAAAATTCATTGAATCAAATAACAATGGAGACCGCATAAATACAAGTGCCCTTTCTTGGTTATTAACTGAGTAACAAAGTGATGCATTAAAAGAAGCCATAAAAAAAACAAAATTTCCAACAGGATTTTCTACAAATATAAGCAGTCTTGTATCAAAGAAAGGTGATTTTGGGCCATGGTTGAAAACACATGATTGGCATACCTTCATCAAGGTAATTCATGTTCTCTATTTACAATATATTTGTAAAATTGCATGTACTTTTTATTGTATTACTTTACAATATATTGAAAAGATCATTTTTTAATTATTGTAGTATGTCCTACCTCTATCCCTCCCACACTAGTTTGACAATAGTGTTAAATAAGTTATATACAATCTTGGAAAGTACATGAGGTTAGAAGTGTTATTTCTCAAACTTGTACAAATATTATATTTATGACTTGCTTTACTTTTTATGTAATTTATTGTATATTTTTTTTTTCTGAAATCTTGTTTATATGTTGTTGCGAGTTGAATCTCTTTTAGGTGGTTATCATCTAAAGAAATTGATAAAAATATATATTAAATATTGGAAGAGAAAAATTCCCCAGCTTATGTGTCAAATGCAAAAGTGTCTACCTCCAAATTTTTCCAATGCTCAAGAACACTACCTCATACATCAAGTTGATGAGATTGAATTGTGTGGACCTGTACAAACTAGATCAATGTGGATGGTTGAGAGACACGTGAAATTTATGAAGGGCTTGGTTCAACAAAGAGCACATCCTGAGGGTTCTATGGTGGAGGGATATATGGTATACCAGACCATGGTGTACATTAGTGAATATCTTTTCAGGTTTGCAGCAAATATCCATGTAGATCGCATTTGGGATCCCAACTCTATTAACAAATTCAAAGGGGAGTACTTGATGGGGAAATATAGATTGAGAAAAGTGAGAGGTAATTGTGTGATGTTATTGTAGTTTATTAATTCTTATAAATCTTCAATATAAGTTGTTTCTAAGCGGTCTATTTGTTTTCTTTACAGTTGGTCACGAGTGGGATGCACTACATTTGTATATTGCAAACAATCTTGATTGGATGATGGTATGGATTCAACAATCTCAAGAAAATGGTCGCTCATTAACATGGGATGGTGTTGTATCATTGGTTAAAGAAGCTCATCGTAATGGAGATCCCAATGTTACGCCAATGGTAATTGATCTAGCATATGGTTTAAGAGGTAGAAAGGTACGTATAAGTTTACTAACCATGACCCATAATTTTAATATGAACTCACAGATCAATGCAAATAATCTTGACATGTTTGAACAATTTTAGACCAAACACCACAAAGCTATGTACAACCATGGCTATAAATTTCACATAAAAAAGTTAGAAGACACGAAAAAAACTTATGATTCTCGGATAAGTGCAGTCTTTGAGGTCACTAATATTTCATCTAGAAATGACATACATCCTCAAAAATCTAAAAATTGATACTATGGCATTTTGGATGATATAATTGAGTGTAATTTTAATTCATTCAAATTAGTTTTATTTGTCGTCAAATGGTATAGGCTACGGTTGAATCAAAATGGTCCTGATAGGACTGTTATTGAACATGATAGTGGATTTACAATGATCAATACAAGGTCATTTGAGCCAGTTGGAGATGAGCCCTACATTCTTGCAAGCCAATGTGAGCCAGTGCTTTACTTTGGCATTCCGCATAAACCGGGTTGGTCATTTGTTGTTAGACATGATCCAAGATGAAGGCCGGTAAAGTATAATGTGATGGAAGAAGAAGATACTGAAGAATCAAAAGATGAAGTAAATGATGATCATGATGATGATGTTGATGATGATGGTGATGAAGATGATGATGATGGTGATGAAGATGGTGATGCTTGTGATGAAGTAAATGATGATCATGGTGGTGATGATGATGATGATGGTCATAATGATGATGGTCATGATAATGGTGATGAAGATGATGATGTTGGTGATGAAGATGGTGGGGATGTTGGTCATGATGATGATGATGATGATAGTCATGATGCTGGTGATGATGTTGATGATGATAGTCATGATGATGACATGGATGAAGAGGATGATCAATAACATGATCAATGAAATGTATGTCAAGGTATGACCAATGTCAAATATGAGGTATGATTTATTCATAGAAATTTGTTTGAATTGTATGTTTTTATTAATAAATTTTTTGGTAAGTTTATTACTTTCATTTCACTGTTGATTGCTAAGAATTACTAATCTTTGTCATAGGGCGACATGAATCTACCGCAAGACACAGGAGATGATGTTCCTCACACACTACCTTCATCAAAGGTAAACCTTAATTAGTGTAATTATACAAATTATATAGAAACAAATGTCATATAATTATGTTCTTTTCCTTATGGATTTGGAGTTATTTTGATAGAATTTTACTGATATTGATGTCACAACTTGATACATATTGATAGGGAAAAGAACATATGATAGCAGATCAATTGTGATCTAAAATTGAGGCAAAATTTTTAGATGACATCGCACGTAGCGCTGATCTTGTGTTCATGACTACTCAGATTTTAAATAGATATAGTAAAGAAATTATTAACCTTGTCATGGAACCAAACAAAACTGAGGAGATAGAGGACCTCAAAGATGAATTGATACATAGAGTCAATTGTATCAAAGTAAGTAGTAATTAATCTTAAGTAATAATTAAAGTTCAATAGATGTTTATATTTTATACTATCTTAAGGATCATGATCTAAAATATAATGTGTTCTTCTTACAGGAGTTTTTGAGATCTGCGAGACCTAATCAATATGGTGAGGGTTGTAGCACACAACCTTCATGTAAATAATCCTTAAACCTTTAACCATTCATTTCACCTTTGTATGCATTATTGACTCAATGTATGTTTGGGATGCTTCTAGTACCCCATTTAATCTTTATCCATTGCAAATGTTTTTGCTAACAATGTATTCTTCAGCTCATGATGAAGTGTAGATGTCTCCTTCAATCAACAATCTGATAATGCCGACTGCATTGTACGTAATAAGGAGCTTTCATACATCTTCCTCTGTACCATCTACAACTGGTAAAACCTTGTTTTTGTATATTTTGTTATGTACTAATCATGCATTGATTATTTTTCTTGTGTGAATTTTATACATATGGACCTATTTTGTGCACTAATAGATACATGGCCTAGTACACCTAGTACAAGAATAGAGACCAACACTACAGAATCTCAACCATTTCCTGGATCAGCCCATGTTACTAGTACTAGTTCGTTTGCGGGGTCATTATTGTTGAACAAGAAAAATATGATTATGTTAAAAGTACCAAAGCTTCCAAGTGCTTTATAATTATTATTATTTATAGTTTAATTGTAGTTTACTTATACATAACTCATTTTGGACTGATAATCCCATGATGTTTTTGTAGGAAATGATGTTTTTTATGATACTCTTTTTGAAATGACATTGAAGCTATTTGGGTCCACCATACGTAAAAGGTACGTAGCTTCATAATATTGGTACAATATTTTTCTTATCTTCCATTTATTGTACTATATTAAAGTTATGATATCTAACAATTTTGTTTTTTCAAAAAAGGTGGAATGAACAGGATGCTGACTTAAAAAATCAGCTCATTAAATCTTTAGAGGACCTCTTTGGAAAGAAAACTTTTGACATGCCCTGATTCTTAAAAAAGAATCCAAACATATAAATACTTTGAGGGACCAATATGGAAGGTCTCTAAAGGATAACACAAAGTACGAGTGTCCTCCTATGATTCCATCGATGGAGTGGAATGAAATAATGGAAGATGCAAAAGAGAAAAGGTGAAAGGATAGAGGAATTCAACCAGAAGATGACAAAAGAAGGTATGAAGAGAATGTAATCATGCACTAATTAGTTATCTTTGTAAATATATAATCTAACATGTTTCAAAATATTCATAGACTGCAAGACACATCAAAAGCTACAGAAGTGAGATTACAAAAGGTTGGCCAACACAAACTTGGCTCTGGTGGCTATATGAGACTTCACTCTTGACTTGTAAGTAGCAGCATTGGAATTTCATATAAAATTTTTATATATAAGGTTGCAAACAATTTTGTTTAATCAAATCATACAAGAAAAACTAATGCTATTAAACAAAAAATACAGGGCAGGGAATTCAATTTAGAGCCATGGATGAAGACAAAAGAATAGCCTTGAAGGAAGACTATAAAGTCGTGGTTGCACGCCTACGCCAAGATTTCAAAAGCCATAACAAAGAATCTGCTGCACCCTATGAGACAAAGGTAAATTGATCAAATGAAAAGTAAATCAAATTGAATAGTTAATTTTGAACATAAATTGACTATTTCATGATAACAATGGGCATGACATTTCACTGTAGCCTTCAAATCCTATAATAGAACCTAGGCGTGACAAAGGCCATGATGTGCCTCATAGTGGTGGAGGTATTAATTTTCTATTGGAAATAAATTTTGTAATTATTAACAGAATTTAACATCTTTAATTTAAATTGGCTATGTAACCATTTTTTGAATATTTTAGAGCATGTTGAGCATGTTGATCATGTTGATGAGGTGGCGGAAGATCAAAATGTTATTGTACATGATGTGGCATTTTCAGGTAAAGAAAAATGCATGTTATTTTCTACTAGTTAATGAAATACATGTAATAGTAAAAAAAAGTATGCGAATTTAACCCATTTACTTGTTATTATAGCAGACCCCCTTTAGTGCAGCAGCCTCATGCTCCTCAAAACATGAGGAAGCATCATAATTTGAGATCACAGCCACAAGAGGAGGAAGATATTGATGCTCATGGAATACTTTTCCAGCTTAAGAATGCCAAGAAAAACCCAAAAAAGAAATGATTTCTTAAAAATGCTCTTTGATAAAATTTGTTTGATTAACTTTGTTGGATAATGAAAGAATGTTGTTTTAAGTAATTTTCTATGAATGTTGCATATTAATATTGAATTTTATTTCATGTTGATGAATATTGTTATGTGTTAATGAATTCTTGATTATTATTGCGTATTAATGAATGTTATATCATATTAATGAATGTTATGTGATTGTATTGGTTGGATGTTATAGTTCATAAATGGATGAATGAAGTGTGTAATTAGATGCTAATGGGGAATTTAGATTGATGTTAGGGGAAGGGGGGTGAGGCCATATGAGCTTCCACCTTCACGTGGTTGGTCTTGTTAAGTAGAGAATAGTAAAGTATTCTCAAAACCATGTGAAGCTGAAACTAACATACCTTCATTATTTAATCAATTTCATTTGTTCTAGGTCTTTGTTCATAAGTTTAAATGTGTCATTGTTAGGAAAGTATCAAATAAAAAACTGGAAGGGCCAATAGTCAACTTTCCTGGTATAATACAGCTTCATTTTGTGTAAGTATTCTCTTCTTGAATGTGTCAACCTCTCTTGGCCTAATCTGAATTATTTCATTGGTGAAATTTAAGGAAATTACATGTCAACTGTGATATATTAATTTTCTTTTGGTAATGTAGATAAAGTGTTTGAAATGCCAATACATATCTAAGTGGTATGATCGCATGATGGATCTGAGTGTGGAGATAGAAGGCAATATTGAATCTCTTCAAGATGCACTTCCACGATTCACAACTCCTAAAATATTGGATGGTGAGAATAAGTATAAATGTGACAGGTTAGTCTATATTAAGTTCAGATCAAGATGTTTACCAGTTTTACTACAGTCATCCTTTCAGTCCCATATGGTTCAGTCTTAGCTGGTAATTATAATCTATTCCTTTTGGTATTTTATTTAAATAAATGAAATAGATCTCTATTTTACTGGCTAAGCAAAGTAATAAGTGCTCTTTAACCTTTCCATCACCCTGCAACCCTCATTCTAGGCCTAATTAGCCCTCCATTTACAAAGCAACTCATACACCCACTCACTCCCAGGCTTGAAGGCCCTAAAAAAGTCTTATAACATGGTTCAAAACAATTGATTTTCAGCTTTGTTTGATTAAAAATTCTCATCTATGATCCCATTCATCAAACCCTGCCTTTTAGGTACTCTAACCTAGGGCTTTACCATCTAGACTCCTCCAATAAATTCTAGACCCTTCCAGTGGATCCAACACCATAAATTAAGCATATTATGACATTATATTCCATAAAAAGTATCCCTCATGTGCATGGAACTCTCAGACCTTTACTGGTCCAACCACCATGCACCTTGAATCAACACTTTGTCTCCATCAGAGCCTACTTGACACAATGAATAATTAAACATCCTCCTGTCTAAGGCTGAAATGAAGATGTACATGACTCCTTCAAATTACTTCATATTGAGTCTGCTACAACTTAAGATATTCCAGTGCATATGCTCTCCATTTCAGGTTGTCAAAACTTGAGAAATTGACTATCTTCCAGCTGCCATTTTTTTCCCATGTTTGAACTTTAGAAACATATTCTTTATATGCATGGCTCCAATAGTCACAGTCAATTAGTTTTATTTTTGACATTCTGATTATTGTGGAAACCTTGAATATCATTGGAATTACAAAAGGTTCTTTCAAAAAAATTCTCTTTGAGAATGAAGTTATTGATGTATTGTCAAGTACTTGTCATTCTAGATAGTAACTAGAAGAGATTCAGGTTGACCATGACATTTGGAAGAAATTCAGGATGATCTAAAAGAGCATTTATTCTGTAAGTCACTCTTTGTATGCATATAAATCATATTGTGTAGTGAATGTTGATGTGAAGAAGCTTAACTTAATGATAAGGGCTTATGGGTTGGTTGAGTTTTGCACATAGTGTATGCTACATTTTTTTTGAAAGACACCATCTCCAAGAAACAATCTCATCTTTGTTTTGAAATATTCAATCATGGAAAATCATCTCAATTGTATCATTATCAAGCACCATTTGGAACTAATATAAGCTTGTGTGCATAACATTCCCATGAATGAGAGAATTTCAATTCAACTTACCTATATTTGTGTTAAACATTAATGTGAGTCTAATTCTTCACAATTGATTTGTTGTATATGACCCTGTATGCCTAAAATTACCATGGATACTTTTATTTTTTCTATTGGGAAATTGAAAAAAGAAGAAATCCAATGGCCCACCATCATTTGGAATTTTTCCAGTGTTTACTTTGAACTATATCCTGGATTAGGGCTGTCTTTGGGGCTCTTTTTCACCTTTTATTGCTATTTGTTATTGGAACACTGCTTACTTTTATCTTATTAAGTTAATATTTTGATTCAAGATTTCTCTCTTTCTACATTTTTTTTGGTTAATCATTGTAACCTCTAGTCCCATGGACTTACCTTTGGTTACCTAGAAACATTAATTTAATTTCTTTCTATCTTTGGTCACTAGGGCATCCTCTTGGTCTAGTCTTAATTTGTCTTCTTTGTTATTTAGAAAACAATTCAGGTGCTGCCATTTTTGACATGGGATATGTCTTGTAAGAGGGCAAATGTTATCTTTGCATCAACTTTGCCTTCAAAAAGAGGAACTGCAAAGTTCACTATTACATCAAAGGGTACTAGATCCTAAAAGGGTTTGCTTGATGAAGAGGTGGATGTTGTAGTTGTAATCTTTAAAACAATATTGGAGAAGTGTGCTATCATCATCTGCCTTTGGTTGAGAAACAATTTGAAATGATTTTGCCATCTTAGATTGTTTGAACTGATAAGGAAGATATATTGAAAGTTGCATCTGGAAACTCTATTCCCTATGGCTTATTCTCATTCAATGGGACATACATAAACATAACAAATTTCTTTGATAGCAGTGATTTGAATTTTAGTGGAAATCTAGTAGACAAATCTCTTAATTGCAGAAACTTGATGTGTTATAAAATCAATGAATAAAAAATAAAGAAATGAACACAATAAATACATATGATAGTCTGATGTAAATGGAGCTTTATTTGAGCCAAGGGTAACATGCAAGGAGATAAGTGATCTCCAGGAAGATACACAAAGCTTGAAATTGCTGATTATTACATTTAGATGATAATTCATTTTTGAATTATTTCTAGCAAGTAATGAACAATTAAATAATAGAAGATTGAGAGATGCACCTTGGAATCTAAAATGTAATTTGACATGTACTCCCCAATTAGCTGAGGGGGCTTCATAAAATGAAACTCACGAGTCACAAAATGTTGAATTTAGGAATTATTATATGTTCGTGTTTCATGGTTTGGGAGCCCTTCAGAATGGTTTTATGGGTTTAAATTTTTCTAGGTAAAATGTATGCTAAAGCAATCACTTTGGTGGGTCTAGAGCACAAGTCAAGATTTCTAACACAATAAACCATACTAAACTTTGATCAATAGTGGATTTTTTCCCTAACAAGGTGTTTTTATAGTTTCCTGGTATTTTCCAATATCTTGTCCTAAACTGCAATTTGTTCTATAATGTCCCTAAACTAGAATGGCTGGAAATATATGATTTTTATAAATTTCTGATATTTGTAAACAAAGTAAAAGAACATTAACTGGAAATGAAAACAAGTACTCCAAACCCTTAATATATCTAGATTGACATGTTGAATCATGCTCATAGTTGGAGCACACTCAGCAGCTCCCGGGGGAATATCTCCCTGGGCATAGAATCTGTGTACTTCACTACATCTAGATTTACTTATTGAAGCTTTCTCATACTTGGAGCACACTTAGCAGTTCCTGGAGTGATTTGAAAATGGGGTTGCTCAGTGTGATAATGGTGGGTCTTTACCACTCTATTTTTTCTGTTGTTCTGGCTTCACAGACAATTTAGTGAAATGGTTCTAATTCAAATTTGTATTTACAAGATTTCTCAATTTTCACTGAATGAATATTTCTCCCTGATCATGAAATTGATATTTTTCATGAAATTTTTTTATTTATGTGTGCTTCATCTTTCCCTTTCTAGTGAATCAGTTAATAGCATGCGGTGGTTGTAAGTTGAGCTTAGAGTGAAAGCATCATAATTCTGGTATTTCATTTACTCTGTGCTTCTCTTATAGTATTATTCTTGGACCTGCAGATCTTCGGGATGACAAACAAATTTTTTCTGACCACCCTGGCGCTGTGCCAATAACTACAACTCAAGTATGTGAATTATCCAAAGAATTTTGAAGTCAAATTTACTAGTCCAAAATAACACAATTCATATTGCATGAATTTTTAGGTAGCCTGAGTTTCATGATACTCTAATTTTATCTTTCTCTATAATAATAGCCATATTTTTTCAACGGAGGAAAATTTTCACTAAATTAATTCACTCAATTTTCTACTTAAACTCAAGAAGAGATGGTTTGTTGTCAATCAACATTGAATCATACTCCCTTTTCTACCACAAATTGAAACTTATTTCTAAAAATAAGAAAATAGAATTAAAATCACTTTTTTACCATCACTATAAAGTCTATGCACACATTATTTAAGTATCGTGGGCATTTCTAAACTCAAACAAAGGTATGAAACTGTGCTTCTACCCATGTTTTCCCAATTAAGGATCTTTATTATCTTGTCTATTCCATTTCATACTGATGTAGAAGTCTATTATGTTAGGGATCCTTATATTTATTTATTCTTATACACATGCATAAATTCAATAAAATAATCCTTTATTATTTTCTTCTGAGAAATTACTAATTAATATCTCATGTTCCTCATGCATGTATAGTCAGCTGTAAAACTTTGGACACCTAGAGGTCTGCCATCATTGAGCCTGTCATCACTTATTGGCTGGGCATAAAGAAATAAAAATCTAGATATAAAGCAGATGCATGCCAACATATTAGCCACCAAACCTTCCATCTTTCTGTAATATTTTCTTCATTCATCTTTTTTTATCAGCTATGTTTCTAGGTTCTACAGGAATCCTGGCCACATCTAAACTGGTCCATACTAGGTTTTGTTCATGAATCAGGGTCTGGCCCCTCTTTTCAAGTTATATTCTGTTAAGGGTAGTGGAACAACTAAATTTCTTTAACCTTCTTGTCGGTGGGGTGTTTGTAGATGCTATGTTTATGTTAGTCTTGAAAAGCATAAGCTATTGCTGATGTATTTAGATTTTTTGCTTCTGACATCCTTTCAACTATCTTAAGTGTGAGGACCATTTTGATTAATCTGAAATAATGGGTAAATATGGCTTAAATGGTTCCTATAATAAAATTTTGGATATGGCATCTGTGAATACACTGTTAGATTAATCAAATAAATAAGCAGTAGCAAGTTAGACTAATTGAATCAGTAAGACATCACAGACAATTGTGAAACCTACAAGTGTTGCTTGTTAGGATGGACAAGAAGCCATCTTGAAGGTGCAGACTTCAAGGATCAAACTGGGAGAAGGAAAACCACCTGGGAATGCTTGAGTGAGAATTTGCAGAGAGATTGAAAATGATAATTCAATTGATAAATGAATTGATATGATACAAAGTGCAACAATCTTGCTATATATAGGTAAGATGTGGGAGCAGATACATAATTTCCCAAATAGAAAACTAAAAACTACCTAATTTTTAAACCTTAATTATAATCAGACTGTTCTCCATTTCCTCCATAAACTTCCTTCTGTGAGCTGTATCACATATAACAATGAGGTCATCCAGGTAGGTACTAAACCCTTCTTGTGATAGCCACTCAATCTAACAACATTCAACTATGTCCATACTCTTGACAACAGTCTTTGGACCTTTGAGTCAAGCAATAGAATTGAACATCTCTGAGAGTGTTTTCAATTTTATTTGGCTACCATTGAGGGATATTATTTCACTATTATTTTTGGAAAATTATTTCTCAGTGCAATTGAAATAAGGTGGCATATCCATCTGAAGAAACTAGTTTACTATCCAAAATGGCCCTCCCTCATGCACCTTAAATATTTCTGGCCTAGGCAAATAGCCTGAAGTCCACATGGATAACTGATACATAGTAGTTTTATTTATAAGGGAAATTAATGCAAGGTAAAATATTTGTAGCAAGAGCAGTATCAACTTTCAGAAAATAATTTGCATCTCCACATTGAGAGTTAAATAGTTGCTAATCCACACTTAACAGTATAGAAAGCTTGACTCAAGATTCAAGAGATTTTGGATAAAAAACATGAAGGAAGTCACCATCAAAATCTACACCAAAATCTCTTGAATCTTGAGCCGAGCTTTCTATACTATTAAGTGTGGATCAACAACTCTTTAACTCTCCCTGTGGAGACAATTTTTTCTCTGACAGTTGATACTGCTCTTACTGCAAAGATTTTACCTTGCATTAATTTCCCTTATAGATAAAACTACCATGTATCAGTTACCATGTTGACTTCAAATGGCTATACCACTTGATTTTGATTGCGCACTAAGAAAGAATTTTCCATAAATAAAAGTGAAATAATATCCCCCAATGGTACCTAAATCAGCTAGTCAAACTTTAGACAGACATTTGTCTGACGTTTGACATAAAACGGTCTATCTATCGACTAGTATGTGTCAAAATTTAGTGTCATGGGGCATCCTAGTTGGATAGGTCAAACATTTTGACAAACATTGGTCTAACATTCGACACAAAATAATCTATCTATCGACCATTCTATGTCAAAATTTAGTGTCGTGGGTTTGGCATCCTGATCGGATAGGTCAAACATTTCAATAGACATTGGTCTAACGTTCGACACAAAATAATCTATCTATCGACCATTCTGTGTCAAAATTTAGTGTCATGGGTTTGGCATCCTGGTTGTATAGTTCAAACATTTCAACAGACATTAGCCTAAAGTTTGACAAATAAACTTTCCATTTGTAGATATTAATTTCGACCAAGTGTGGTGTAGAACATTCGACCTTAAGTACGTTGTGTCAAACATTAGACTAGAAAAATAGCGACGAAATCATTTGTGGATCATTCGACCAATATTAGTATAAAATTATACAAAATAAAGGTTGAAAATTGACCCCAAATGTATTAGTGATTGTTGAATAGATAATTTACTGTTTCAGTTTAACCATTGATTTAGAAAATCTCTTAACCGAGTGGGATTTAATAGTCCTTAATGTATTGAGATACTCAAGAGTATCAAAAGTTTTTTCTTGTTGAAAACATAGTGAATGCCTAAGGTCCAAAGACTAACCTATGGTTTTAAATCCTCTAACAAGGTCACACTTAATAGTGTGTTTGTAACCTTTAACAAGGTTGTCTCTTCACCGAGCTCACTTTGAAAGAGCAAAAATTTTGGGTTATCGCTCCCAAGTGGTTTTTCCCTTAACAGGATTTACACGTTAAAAATCCATGTGTCAAATGTGTATATGGTTCATTTCTTTGATGTTTTTCTTTAAACATGACTAAAATAGGATTGGTCAGTAAATACTAACTTTATTTACTGCTATTTGGTAAAGTCTAGGAAAATATAAACTGCTATTCGGTAAAAGCTAGAGAAAGGATAAACAGTATATTCACTGAGTAGTATATATATGTTAGAATTACTTAAAGGCATACATCTTGTAGGAATGAAGATAACTAGAGGGTTTATATATGTGATATAAGTTTTGGTTGGATTATTGGATTAATTTTTGAGGCCACTGATTCACCCCCGTCTCAGTTATTTCAACAATATATGTGTGTGTGTGTGTGTGTGTGTGTGTGTTTTTATGGAATAAGAGTGTTTTGATACTCAAATCACTTATCACCTTAAATTTAATTTTTAGAGTGGAGGGATAAATAAGACATTCCCCCTTATTCTCAAATGCACAAAGGAAGGATCCAAATTGATCAACCCAAAAAGGATCAATGCATAAATGAATCAATCTATTGGAAATAATAATGAAGAAGGAGATCCTAGGTTTCCCTCTTAAAATGTTGGTGTGAATGAATGTAAATGTGTGATAGATTTAGAATGATTAAGGATTTGAATTGAAATGGATATGAGAAATGTACCAACCTTAAAGAATTGTAGATCTAAAGAATGTTGTTTTCTGAGGTTTGTACTATGTTTCTGGAAAAATCTGAAGTATGATCCGGAACTAGAATGTAGAGATGAACAAAACCTAGAAATATTTTTTTGATCCGAAACCATCTTATGAAAAAGGTCAAACTTGACCCACTAATCTCACCCCTGACCCAATATTCTCGACCCTAACTTGCACAGGTCCAACAGAAAATTTGTTCACGGATCCTGATAGTTTGCTAAAAAGGGTATCCAAATCTGAGTTCAAATACGTAGTCCTGAACCTGTACCTGCAAGAAATAGAGGTTTGTTTGTTGGGGGGGAGGGGTTTTCCTTAGTTAAACCCCAATTTAGGAATTAACTTTGAAATCAATAATTGAAATAAGAATTCTAGAAAGTAGTAGAATTGAATCTAATAATGAAGCTATGATATTCAATAGATATGTAATTGTAATTCAAATGTAAGCAAGTATGTAAATATTAAAGCTTGGACTCAATAGAAACCATGAACCTCCATGATTGTATGCTTGGAATCCACCTTGAAGAGATGATGAAATACTCTTGAGGATGCACAAAGGATCTTGAAGGAAGATCACACCATCATGGTGGCTAGATCTAGGGCTTGAATGATAAATCTTGAATGCTTGAACCAAATCCCTTCAAAGGCTTGAAAGCTTGAATCCTTGATGTTCAATGGAGAAATTGAATTCTTGAGAGGAAAAATTGAACACCTTGAAAGCTTGAGAACATGTGTAACAATGGATGCTTGAACCTTTTGCTTCTTGACAAAATCTTGGTTAGAGCTTTTTGCACTTAGAAGACTTAGAGAAAATGAGAGAGAAAGACTTCCTTTTATATGAAACTAGGGCACAATATTCTAGAGAGGAAGACATAGGAGAATTAAATTCCAATTAGACCCATGCCCCTAGAAGATGACCTATATTAAATATAATTTAAGATTTTCCACTCCGGAACCCAAAACAGCCGACCTGGAAGCGAGAAAATTGAATTTTTGATGACCTCTGGCAACTGTCAGACCTCCAAATTTGAAAGGGGGACCCAAGTCAAGGTTGAGATCGACCCTGACCTAGGTCAAGGTCAATTTTGACCCTAACCAAGGTCAATTTCAAGTTCAACCTTGACCCAGGGGGTCATAACTCTTGGAAAATATGCCAGGTGGGATAGAAGGTGCACAGAGAGGCCCAATCAGGGTCCTAAACAGACACAAAAGTAGGAGATGATGCAAAAATGAGGGGAAAGTATGATGGTGGTAAAAAAAATCCCCTAAGTAGGGCTAAACATTCTTAACATGGAAGTGATTCCATTTTAAGATGATACATTAAGCCCCCACTTTAGCGAAAGTATGGAAATCGAACATGCTTTCGGTAAAGTTAGAAGAAAGAATTGGGTGGATCTCAATGAGGTAGAAAATCACTAAGTAAAGGACATGAGACCCTAGACCAAGGATTATAACTCAACATACATTCATAAAGATATGGAAGTAAATAGTAATCAATCATAGGAAACATACATGATTACATAAGCAAGACAAGAACAACACTATAGATAACATAGCTCCATGATCTAATCCTACTAACATGAAAGTGAAAGAGAGAAAAGAGAAAGTAATTAAATTTCTTAGTAAGATTCCCACATTACTATGAATCACCAAGGAGGGAGAGCCCAACAAGTTCACCCATAAATTGTGCTTGTAATTGTAATGCATCTTCTGATGGCTTTTGAAAATATCCATAGATCCGCATTCTTGTATCACTATGAATATAAAATGCGTGTCTTTTCAGGATTTAGAAACTTATGTGTGTTACCTTCCAAGGATTTAGCATATTGAAAATTTAAAAGGGTGTGTATCTCTTCAGTATTTAGCAACTTATGTGTGTTACCTTCTGAGGATTTAGCAAAAATAAAAGTAAAAATGTGTGTCCCTTCAGGATTTAGCAACTTATGTGCGTTACCTTCTGAGGATTTAGCATGTTGAAAAATGTAAACTATAGTACAAAGGAGACCCTATATATGCCCCCCTCCTTATCATGACTACCCATTAGGTAGGATAAGGAAGAGGAAAGAGGATACCTACTTCACAAGGTAAGGAGATATCCATCTTTACAATAATGTATACCATATTCTTAGCGAAGAGCCTTGACCCTTACATCCAAGAACATAGATAATCATGAAATGGATATGTCACTTATGTAAAAAAGATCCTCCAAAGGGAAGAGATCTCATCAATAAGACCCTCACCATAGAGGAGTGCTTAGGATAAAATGTCATCTTCTAAAGAAAAGAGGGACCAAAGATTCAATCATCAAGCCCTCTATAATCAAGAAGTAGAGAAATCTTAGGATGAAGGAATCAAAATCTAACCCAAAGAAAGAGAAAGAGTTTATACAGAACATAATTTTCAAAATAAAGAAGAGGTGATGACCTAGGAAAATCACCTCTTACATAAGAGGATATCCATAAATAAAAACATACTTCTTCATAAGGAAATAACATGTTATCTGATAAACAAATGCCACTAAGCTAAGGAAAGTAGATCCTTAGATAGAGGAAGAAGGAAAATTCCTTGCCCCTCAGGGGTGAAGGTAAGAGATATATCAAATTATATCAAGAGATTTCATAGCAAAGAGATATCTTGTGAGAAGTGGGAAAGTAACCCTTGTGAGGGATAGCACACTATTCAGTTTCCAAGGTGAGAGATTTATCAACCATGGAAACCCAATGTCAAATAATGAAATAGGTTATAATTAAGGACATAGATCCTTAATGCAAACCAAAATTTTCATGTATGATTGGATATCACATAATAGATAGATACTGCTTAACCAAGGGAAAGTGGATCTTGGAAAGACAGAAAAGAAGGAGATGGCATCCTTGCCCCCCAAGTGTGGGAACAAGGATGAAATGGGACCTATTATATTCCTCACAATACTATGCAAGAAAATAAGCCTCCAAAGATTAGGCTAACATTGTTTACCTAATATGGAATTCCATAATAGGAACAGAGATGTTATTTAGAGAAAATAGGATTGAAATACTGTTAGAATAGTCCCAAAGGATAACTAAGAAGGGGGGTGAATAAGTTATCAGTTACTTTAATTATTTTATTTTCTTAGATACAATTAACATAAAGTAAATGCACATTCAGATAACACAATAGAGAACACAACAATTTTGGTTACGGGGAAACCAAATAGGTAAAAACCCTGGTGGGAATTAGCACCCACAAAGAACTGTACTTCAGTATAAGTATCCCTATTAGGAGATCTTGCAACCTTGTTAGGAGTTTTTATTTACAATGCAATAAGTACAAAGACCTAGTTAAAGGTTGGACCATGTTAGGAGTCTTTTACAAGTAACCCTGTTAAGGGTGAGGAGTCACTGTCCAAAATCTCACTGCTAAAATGATGAAGGCTACAACCTTTAGTAGAAAAGATATACACTATATCTAATAGATGAATTGTTTGAGTAGACCTGTTGTCTTGATCAGTTCTAGTGTGTTGTATACTTCCACTTTTTCTTCACATAGATCTTTTCTTGATGAATGAAATTTCTCTACTATCCCAAAACAATAGACATTCTGTCCTGCACTTGTTGTCTATTTTTTCTTCTCATTCACACTTGGCATTCATCAAACAAACTACTATAAGTATCTTCTGGAAAGGATGTGATCTTCGTTAACTCTAGGAGTCCCTTCAATACTTTTTTAGCTTGCCATGTCATCCACACAACCTGATTAGAAACATGCAACTCATACTGAATAGACGTGATGCTTCACAAAGTCAGCTCCACAAAATTAACTCCAACTTCATGATTCTGATAGAACATGTTTGGTGCCTTTAGATAATTATTTTTAACTCATAAATAAACATGAATACAAACATGCATAGCCCAAAGATAGGCGCAACTCAAGAAATAATGTAATTAAGCTGGCTCTTCACAGATAGTCTTCAATCTCTGTAACTGTCATAACTGATTAACATAACTCTATTGAAACTTCATATCTAACTTGGAGTGAATGCACATAGCATATAGAACATGTATACACCATGGAAATGAACATGCATAGCTCTAGAACATTTGTATTGATAATTGCATATGGAACACTGTTGTATATTATATGTTGTCATCAATGACAAACATACAATCAACTATTTGCACACAAGAAAATCTCTAACAATATCCCCCTTTGACATTGATGGAAACATATTATATCATCAACTCAAAGTGTCTTCCTTATTTTTACAATCTTCTCAATATCCTCATCAAAAGTTCCTCTTCACTATTGCTACTCTGTATACTCCCCTAGAGTATATTATCCCCCTTACTAATACTCCCCCTTTGACATCAATGACAAAGGGTGTTAAACACCATTAAGCACGGGTACTACTCCAGAAGTAGAGTAGTAAACCATTCATCAGTCACCAAGGACTGATGTTATTGCTGTAAATTCTAATCAGACTCAGGAAAGGGAATTACTCCCAACTTCTCCCTAAGATACTCAAAAGTATCTTTTGATAATGGCTTTGTAAAAATATCTGCTAATTGTTCTTTAGTGCTCACATAATATAGCTTTACTTCTTTGTCTGC
Source organism: Thuja plicata (assembly GCA_018584345.1). NCBI lineage: Eukaryota > Viridiplantae > Streptophyta > Pinopsida > Cupressales > Cupressaceae > Thuja > Thuja plicata. The sequence continues at coordinate 1,189,752 of MU228546.1, forward strand.
AACTTTTTCTCTTAGAAAATGGCATTTGATCTCAATGTGTTTTTTCTTTTCATGTATCACAAGGTTCTTTGACATATTTATAGTACTAGTATTGTCACAATGAATAACAATAGGATAATCAATCTGATTACCAAAGTCTTTAATCATATATTTGATCCAAACCATTGTTGAACAATTCAATGCTGCTACAACATACTTAGGTTCTACTTTTGAATGAGAGATACAATTGTTCTTTTTACTTGTCCAAGTGACCAATCTGTCTCCAAGAAATATTGCTCCTCCTAATGTACTCTTTTTGTCATCAACACAACCTACCCAATCTGCATCTATGTACACATGAAGTTGTATATTCTCTGAGTTAGGATACCATAAACCATATTCAATAGTCCCTTTTAAGTATCTAAATATCCTTTTTTATTTCCATTAGGTTATTTTTCTTGGGTTTAGCTCCAAATATTCCAACAATGCCAACTGCATTAGAAATATCAGGTCTAGATTGAGTAAGATATATGAGTTTTCCAATCATAGACTTGTATAGGGTCTTGTCAACTACTATGGAATCATCATCTTTAGAAAGCTTTCTTCCTATTATCATGGGGGTGCTTATTGGTTTGCAATCTTCCATCTTGAAAGTCTTCAATATCTCCTTCACATACTTAGACTGATTTATTAATATGCCTTTGTCTGTTTATTTTACATTCAATCCAAGAAAGTATTTGATAGGTCCAATAATGCTCATTTCAAATTCACTTTTCATTTCTTTGGAAAATTCTACACTAAGTTTGTCATTACCTCCAAAGATAATGTCATCAACAAAAATAGCAATGAGTAGTAGTCCTTCATCTGTCTCTCTTATGAATAAATTACAGTCTGTTGCTCCTTTTTTGAATCCTATCTTTGTTAAGTAACCATAAAGTCTCTCATACCACACTCTTGGGGCCTGTTTAAGTCCATAAAGTGCTTTCTTTAATCTACATACCATGTCTAGTTTATCTAAAAGTTTGAATCCTTCAGGCCGCTCTATGTAGACTTCTTCCTTCAAGTCACCATTCAGAAAAGCTGACTTGACATCCATTTGGTATACCTTACAGTTCTTGAATGTTGCATAGGCCAAAGAAAACTTGATAGCTTCAAGTCTACTCACAGGAGAAAATGTATCAGTGTAATCTATACCTTCTCTTTGCACATATCCTTTACACACTAATCTTACCTTGTTCCTTACCACTGTGCCTTCTTCATTCATTTTGTTCCTGAATACCCACTTTGTTCCAATCATGTTCTTGTCATGAGGTCTAGGGACTAGTGCCCATGTTTCATTCTTGATTATTTGATCTAATTATTCTTGCATGACACTTTGCCAATCTAAAATCTTTGCACGCATCTCCAATAAGTAAGGGTTCAATCTGTGAAAGTAAGCATACCTCTTCATTAGCGGTTGAACCTTTTGCTCTAGATCTAGTCAAGAATTTTTCACTCTGATATCCAATGATATATTCCTTAGAGTGGTATTTGGATTTGTATCTTGAGTTCTTAGGAGTGATAATTTCATCTGTAATCTGTGATTCTTCTTCACTTGGTTCAGGATTGTTATATGAAACATCAATACAGTCAAACATTTATTCAATAACTGTGTCCTTATTGATGGGTCTAGGCTCATCTTCAATCATGGGAACATAGTCATATTGTCTTTCTTGAATCATAAACTTCTCATCAATCTTCACATGAGTACTTTCAATTGTCTTCTTTAATCTTAGATTAAAACATCTATAGGCTTTGATTTTAGTAAAGTAACCAAGAAAAATATATTCGTCACTTCTAGCATCAAACTTGCCAATGCTATCATCTCTCTTGATGTAGCAGCTTCTTCCAAATATTATGAGGTATTTTATAGTAGGTACATTACCAAACCAAAGTTCATAGGGTGTTGTGTTTGTGCTAGACCTTAATTGTATTCTATTGATAGTATAGACTGATGTATTGACTGCATCTCTCCAATAAGTATGAGCAACCTTTCCTTGAATCATGATAGTGCACACTGTATCAAGTATTATTTTATTCCTTCTTTTTGCAATCCCATTCTACTGAGGGGTTCTAGGTGCACTTAACTATCTCTTGATTCCATGTTCTTCACAGTAATCATAAAACTGGTCAGAGGTGAATTCTCCTCCTTTATTAGATCTCAAACATTTTATCTTTAGTCTAGATTCATTCTCAACTTTAGCTTTGAACACATTGAACTTCTCAAAAGCTTCAAATTTGTCTTTTAAGAACACAACTCACATTATCCTTGATAAATCATCAAAAAAACAAAATGAAATAACTTTCTCCGTAGTAAGATCTTGTTTGAGCAGGTCCACATAGGTCTGTATGTATCAGATCTGATTTATTTTCTGCAGAGTCTTGTTTGCTCCTGATTGAGGTCCTCACATGCTTCCCCATCACACATACTATGCACATGGTGTCAAATGGTCTTTGAATACTTGGAAGGTCTCTTACTACCTTTACATTACTTATCTTGACTATGTTGTCAAAATTGATATGACAAAGTCTCTTGTGCCATAGCCAACTGTCATCTACTTTTGCAACAAAAAAACTTACTTCTGAATTGAGCTAAAAAATATTACCTTTGGTTTTTGAGCCTGATGTAATTATGTCCCCTTCTTTGTTTTTAATGATGCACTAGTTTTTTTTTAATTCTAATTGATATCCTTTATCAAGCAACTGTCCAACACTTAGTAAGTTATGATGTAAACCATCAACATAAAGAACATCATTTGTCTTGTTCTTTCCATCTAAGGTGATAGAACCTTTGCTTATGATAGGTTTGGGAGTGTTATCTCCAAATATAACCATGCCACCTTCGTATTTGTCCAAATGTAAAAATCTATCTTTGTCTCCTATCATGTGGTGTGAACATCCACTTTCAATGATCCAGTCAGTTCTGATGTCATCTTTTGAAACTAATGCTAACTCTTGTTCTTTTTCTTCATCTTCTTTGTCCATTTCTTCAAGAATCTTTTCAATGTCTTTAATGGAAACGAAACCAATTTCATCTTCTCCTGAATCATCATCAGTTATACCTTCTTCAGCATGATAACATTCCTTAGTGTACTTGGGCTTGTAATCTGATCTGAACTTCCTGACTCTTGTAGGACACTTGGATGCAAAGTGACCAAGTTTGTTGCATGAAGAACATTTGAATGGTAGTTGTCCTTCATATTTCCCTTTTCCTTTCCTTTCTTTCTTGGAAATCATAGAAATGATTTCTTCTAGTTCTATATCCACATCTTCATTATTACTAGAGCTTCTTATAGATTTCTTGCTGTGGACTGAGGCTTTGAAAGCTGTCTCACTTTTGGGTTTAGTCTTCAATCTTGATATCTCAAATGTAGATATTTTGCTGATCAAACTCTCTCTCTTGAAGTCTTTTTAAAATTGCATAGTCTCATCTAAGATATTGATCTTTCTCTCATAGTCTGCTATTAGTGTGGTTATTATTTTGTCCATTAAATCTTCCTCTGAAATTTCTCCACCATTGTTCCTGATACCTGAAACTGCTTCATTAATTCTTTGATTGTAGGCTCTGATGTTTTCTTCAGGTAGCATCTCTAAGTTGTTGTACCTTTTCTTCCATGTCATCCAATGTGCATTATTTTCTTGGATGTCTCCTTCAAACATATCTTCTAAGTATTTTGAAATAGAGTGTGCTTTATCTGTCTTCTTGATCTTAGAAAATTCACTATTGGATAGGGCATTGATTAGGGCTTCTTTGGCAATTGCATTATTAGTGAATACTTCCTTTTGTTTGAATATAGAGTCATCTTCTGCAAGGTCTTTCAAGGTGGGAACTTCAATTTCTTGAGAGGAAATCTCATAGATCTCAAATCCAACGCACTGAAGATGTGTTATCATTTTGTTCTTCTAGTCAAGATAGTTTCCTCCATCAAACTTAGGACTCTCTTTCCTGAAGTATGCCATTTGATCTACCTTAAGGTGTTAGGCTTTCTCTCTAAGGCACTTGGCTCTGATACCAATTGTTAGAATAGTCCCAAAGGATAACTAAGAGGGGGGGGTGAATCAGTTATAAGCTACTTTAATTTTTTTATTTTCTTAGATAAAATTAACATAAAGTAAATGCACATTACGATAACACAATAGAGAACACAACAATTTTGGTTACGTGGAAACCAAATAGGTAAAAACCCCGGTGGGAATTAGCGCCCACAAAGAATTGTACTTCAGTATAATTATCCCGGTTAGGAGATCTTACAACCTTGTTAAAAGTTGTTCTTTACAATGCAATAATTATAGAGACCTGATTAAAGGTCGGACCCTATTAGGAGTCTTTTACAAGTAACCCTGTTAAGGGCGTGGAGTCACTGTCCAAAAGCTCATTGCTAAAATGATGAAGGCTACAACCTTTAGTAGAATATATATACACTATATCTAATAGATGAACTATTTGAGTAGATCTGTTGTCTTGATCAGTTCTAGTGTGTTGTATAATTCCACTTTTTCTTCACATAGATCTTTTCTTGATGAATGAAATGTCTCTATTGTCCCAAAACAACAGACATTCTATCCTACACTTGTTCTGTCTATTTTTTCTTCTCATTCATACTTGGCATTCATCAAATGAACTACTATATGTATCTTCTCTAAAGGATGTGATATCCATTGGATCTAGGAGTCCCTTCAATACTTCTTTAGTTGGCCACATCATCTACACAACCTGATTAGAAATGCAAAACTCATATTGAATAGATGTGACGCTTCACAAAGTCGGCTCCACCAAATTAACTCCAACTTCATGATTCTGATAGAACATGTTTGGCACATTTAGATAATTATCTTTAACTCATAACTAAACATGAATATAAAAATGCATATCCCAAAGATAGGCGTAACTCAAGAAATAATGTAATTACGTCGACTCTTCACAAATAGTCTTCAATCTCTGTAACTGTCATAACTGATTAACATAACTCTACTGAAACTTCATATCTGACTCAGTGTGAATGCAAATAGCATCTAGAACATGTATACACCATGGAAATGAATATGCATATCTCCAGAACATCTGTACTGATAATTGCATATGGAACACTGTTGTATATTATATGTTTTCATCAATGATAAACATACAATCAACTATTTGCATAGAAGCAAATCTCCAACAAATACAAGTCATTGCCACATGATATATAAATAATTTTACTATCAATGAGCTGCCTAATCTTATAATGTAAAGCTTGATATTCATTAGAGTGATCATGAAATATATGATATAAACAAAAAGGAAGAATCTTCAAGTATAGACTACGTTTATTTTTTCTTTTAGGTCTAGTAATCATCTTAGCACGAAGGAGTTTAGGAAAAAAAACCTCTTGGTCAAATTCCTTCATAGGGTCATCATGTTTTGAAGTATTATTTGAGATGTTGATAACATTGATGTGCTACTGAGGATTAAATCCCAATCCATAAGAATGCTCATGCCCCCCATTTTATAAGGGCATTTGAATTCCTTGTTTATGCTGAGTACATCCTTGACTATGGAATCCTTGTTTAACTAGTAAATGATAACTATGACCATAACAAGAAGCCATATGAAAAGAATTTAATTGAACTTCAGTAGTCACTATGTCATCATTAGTATGTTTGATAGATTCACACTAAGGAAAAATAAAGGAATAAATCCTAGGAGAAGATGGGGTAGGAGCTTGATTCTCCATAGGATCATCACTAAGAGGGAGAGCATTAAGGGAATTAATATCATTCCCCTCTAATGTCTCATTACTAGCAGAAATCCCAAATGGAGGTAAAGAATCTATAATTTTTTCTTCTTTCTCTAAAATGTCTACATAAGGAGAGTGTGTTTTAGAGAAGGAGTCATCATCATGTATGAATATGTCATCCATTATTAAATCACCCTCTTGTATCAAAGAATCTTCACCAGGAGGAGATAAATCAATGTCTTTATCTAAGGGTTCATCCCAAAAAGTAGAATCACTCATAATGGCTTCATGAGGAAGAGAGTAATCAACATCCAAATCCAAAGGTTCATCCCAAATAGGAGGATTATCCTCCCTATCAATAAAGCACATTTTAGGAGCGCCTAAATCTTGATCCCTAAAGGGGGAATAATTATATTCTAAAGTAGGCTCATAGAAAAGACATATATTAGGAGAAGAAGTAACATCTATCCTCAATTAACTTCTATGGTAAAGGTCAATTGAAGATATTGTAGAGGAGGATAAAATAGAAATAGGATCAATGGAGATCTTATTAGAACAAATTTCATCCTCACTTCCATGTACCTCATTAGGGGATCTATCCTCTTTAGCAACAAAAGCCTCATCAAAGTATTCAAAACAAAAATCATACATGTTGAATACAATGAAAAATGTAAATGTTTTTGTATTTTTAAAGAAATTTTGTGATTTTTTATGAATTTTGAAATATAAATGGAAGAGCATAAAAGAAAACCTACTTCTATATGCATGCAATATCTAACACCAAAAACAAAGAGTTGTCTATCGCGGGTTCACCAAAATGTAAAGGAGAAAATGATGTTTATGGACTAAGAGTGTTTTGATACTCAAACCAGTTATAACCTTACATTTAATGTTTAGAGTGGAGGGATAAATAAGAAATTCCCCTTTATTCTCAAATGCACAAAGGAAGGATCCAAATTGATCAACCCAAAAAGGATCAATGCATAAATGAATCAATCTATTGGAAATAAGAATAAATAAAGAGATCCTAGGTTTCCCTCTTAAAACATGGGTGTGAATGAATGTAAATGTGTGATATATTTAGAATGATTAAGGATTTGAATTGAGATGGATAGGAGAAATGTACCAACCTTAAAGAATTGTAGATCTGAAGAATGCTATTTTCTGAGGTCTGTACTCTATTTCTGGAAAATCTGAAGTATGATCCGAAACCGGAATGCTGAGACGAACAAAACCAAGAAATATTTTTTTGATCTGACACCATCTTCTAAAAAAGGTAAACCTTGACCCACTAATCTCACCCCTAACCCATAATATCTATCCTGACCTACGCAGGTCTGACATAAAATCTGTTTGTGGATCCTAATAGATCGCCGAAAAGGGTATCGAGATCTGAGTTCAAATCCGTAGTCCTAAACCTGTACCTATAAGAAAAAGAGGTTTGTTTTTTTGGGGGAGGGGTTTGCCTTAGTCAAACCCTAATTTAATAATTAACCTTGAAATCAATAATTGAAATAAGAATGCTAGCAAGTAGTAGAATTGAATCTAATAATGAAGTTATGATATTCAATAGATATGTAACTGTAATTCAAATGTAAGTAAGTATGGAAATATGAAAGCTTGGACTCAATAGAAACCATGAACCTCCATGATTGTATGCTTGGAATCCACCTTGAAGATATGATGAAAGAGTCTTGAGGATGCACAAAGGATCTTGAAGGAAGATCACACCATCATGATGGCTAGATCTAGGGCTTGAATGATAAAT
>MU228546.1:1198119-1219660 GCA_018584345.1 Thuja plicata
ATATATATATATATATATATATATATATATATATGTATGTATATCTATGTGTGTGTGTGTATATATATATATATATATCTGATAGAAGCTACAAAACATCAATACTCCCTCTTAGCTAGGGAGGATAAACACAAAATTTGATATTACCTCAGCGTAATATCAAGAATGACATGTTTAAGAATATCTTTGATCATAAGATATTCACCATTAGATATCATATCATGATATCAGGAGTAATGACCACAAAATATCAAGGCACATGATATTCACCATGTACTCAAAGTAATGGCCGTAGAATATCAAGTCGCATGATATTTACCAAGTACTCATAAAACATCCATAGGCAATGTGCACATGTATTCTCAATGATACTTACCATAGGAACATTCATGGTTTGTTTAAGGAACTTAATCCACCATGCAAGATAAAATCTATCATGATTTGTCTTAAAAAATTTAAGATTTTCCTAACAATAGAAGGTCATGGTCTATCTAAGGAATTTGATCCACCATGTAAGATATCATCTATCATGATCTGTTTTAGACATCATAAGATGTCTATCATAATAAAAGGCCATGGAATTTAAGGAACTTAATCAGCCATGCAAGATATCATCTGTCATGATCTATTTTAGACATCATAATATGTCTATCACAATAGAAGGTCAAGTTATTATAAGATCGTCACCTTCCAATAACTTTTACAAATACAAGTGATAATCATTTTGAATTCATCACTTCCTCATGATGTACATAGGGGTTAGGCCCATTAAAAATATGGATTCACACACATGACATCCACCATGCCTTAGTGGAAAAGGTGGAAATAAGGGATTTCACCTCGAACTTCTCTCATAGAGAAGAACTCATTGAGAAAATATCAATCCATTGATCTTTTCATCCAAGATTTCTTAAGATAACTTTTAAGACTCCCTTTAAATCTAATATCATACTTATGAGCTCCGCATCCAAAGTTACCTTTGAAGTGTTAGACTCTCTTTAAATATGATATCAATCTTCTTTTCCTGGAAGAGCATCTCTAGAAAAGATCAAGGCAAATAGATCTTATAGTGCATATAGAAATATAGATGAGAGAGAGACTACAATAAGTAGATAAATGTAATATTAAAGGATAATAAATACTTATCTATGCATCAACATCCTTGACACAAGTTGCTTCAATGAAGGTCCATTAAATCAGAAAAAAACCTTCTCAGATTATTTAAGAGACATCTCCCCTCTGAATCATCTCCCCACTAAGGATGGTTCAAATGGGAATTTAACATTGGTTATTATTCCCCCCACAATGTAAAATTCTCACTCTTATATCTTTGAATAATTCTCATGTCTTCTTGTGAAATGACTTGATTGCTCCAAGAGAGGTGACAATCTATAATTAATGCTTTCTTTCTAGAAAGAGACACCCTCATTTGAATACATGCTTCTTTTTAAATGCTTGACTATGATCATAACAAATTAATATCTCTTTAATAAAAGCCGCTACAAGGTCTAACTAATCATTTTTGTATACTTTGCAAATTCATCATCTTGAACCTCTTACTAAACAACACTTCTTTTCTTTAATCAAGTCACTTTATTCAAATATCAGTGGATAAATTATGTCTTCAATGAATCATCGCGTTCAAGAATGACATAGTTGCCAATATATCCCTTTTGATGTTTGCTTCTTAACAAATATGCTTCCATATACTTGACCTTATTCTTTGCACTTGGTGTGGATAAAATTCTACAACATAACATCACTCGTTGGATTTTACATAGATGCTACATAGTTAGTTATACCTTGTGAGCTTGACACTTTCTCTCCAATTTCTCCACTAAAGGTCTTAGAAATTTGTTTATTATGAACATATCCAAAATTTAGAAAAATCCAACAGTGTATTTGTGAGATATAGTCCCTGTACTGAGACTGTATTTTTTGATATAGTCACACATTCACCATCAACAAACTACTCTCTTACATTTGAAACCTAGCTCTGATACCATGTTAAATTTTGGAATCGCTGCAAATGTAATAGCACTCTATGTTTTATATATTTTCCAAATACAACAATCTCTCTTTCATTTATACTAAGAATGAGGCTAAGAGAGACATGTCCCTTCATGGGACATGTCTTTTCATTATTATGAGATTAATATAATGAAAATTGGTAATGTAACTACACACACACATGTTCAAACTTGCAGAATACTTGATTTTTATATGGTATTATGTTTATGATCTTTTGGATACTTATCACAAGTTTTGGATGGTTTGGGAACCCTGATTTGGGTTAGGGTTGTTTCGAATGCCCTAGAAACCTTGTGTAACTCTCTTTATGTTTCCATATGGATGTTATGAAATCTTGTACACCTATGATACTTATCTTTATGTGTTTTTATGAGATTTTTAGAGTTAGGAAACCTAGGAGCACTAGGTGAGTGGCTCACAGTGGGGGCCAGGGCCCTAGGTGGCTAGTACCAAGATAACCCACTGTGGAGTTGTTTAATCTAGTGACAACACTAATAATTTATGGGAAGGAAAATACACACTAACTAAGATAAGCCTCACCCATGATGGTAGTTCTAGCATAGGCTATGGATGGGAGTGGGAGAAGGTGCTATTGCGATAGTACAATAAGACAGTCTCGTCCCTTTGAGAGATGTTTGGTTCCGCATGTGCCTACTTGGGGGCCGGGGCCAGGGTGGCTTACTAGGATAACCCAAGGGGTGAGGGCTATGTGATGACACTCACCTAATGTGTCTTAGAGTTTCTATCGATGTGATTCATGTCTTTGTAATATTATTATGTTTTGAATTATGTTTTGGGAAATGCACTACTCTCTCCCTAGGAATGGCCTAGTTATCACCTTCTTGTGTGGATCATGGTGTTTATCTCCTAGCATGGGGGAGTGGATCCTTTTTTGATATCTACGTGGTTGGGTGGTAAATATTTTATTGAGTTATTGTTCGCAGAGTTGTGGATAGACCTTGCTTGTACTTTCTCCAGATTTTTGGAAGACAAAGACTTTCTTATTGTTCTTGGTTGTTAGCAATGTAATATTAATGAAACCTCCCAAGAGGAGATGAATGTAAATAATATTTGATATATTCCAAATTGATGTAATGGGATGGGTAGCTTTAGGAAAAGGGAAAAGGGGTGAATTATCTTTCTATGTAAAGAATGTATTTATTTAGAAAAGAAATGATTTATGTTTATGGAAAAACAAGTCAGATTTATGATACATCATGATTACAAAATAGAGTAGAAGAATTTTCTATATTGATATTGTAAATGAAATGATTATTTATTTCTAAATGGCATGGATTGGTTATGAGGAAAGCTCATTTCTTTATGCATGTTTCCTTTAATGTTTAAGAAGAAAACAGATCTTGAATCTTAGAAGTTAATGTTAAAATGAGTTAGATGGGTAGATACTCATGATAATAGATATTTTAGTTAAATGTGGTATGATGAGATTTATGAATCCTAATGTCTTTCGTTAAAAAACAAAGTAATGGTTTAATCTTGTTCATTCGGGAACCTAGGAAGAATTTGTAACCTTAGAACTTCATAACTTAAAAAAAAAAAGGAATGTTTACAACTTGATAATGATTCTTAACTTAGTAAACTTTCAAGTTTCTTCTTGGTTTAAACTTTCAAGTATTCTGCAAATTTAAACTTTCAATTATTTTGCAAGTTTAAAGTACACATGTCTTATTCTATAGTACAATTTTATTATTATTAATAGATAAATTTGGAGTTCTTTTGGGGTTTTTAAGAAAGAACCAATAATTTGTGTCTGATAAGGGCTACAAGGAACCACAAGGCCTAATTCTAAGTTGAGAGATTTTGATGAATGAATGGATTGCTAATGGCTTAAAATATTCAAGAATGTCATAAAATGACCCAAAGAAGAAAGAAAACAACCCTACAAAGAGTTGTGATTGTATTGGCATAAGTTTATAGAATTCATTTATGAGGAATCAGTGAGCATCAAAAAGAACCTGATTGTTAGGATGGATCTTGAGTAGGAGGTAGCCGTTATTAGTGACTTGCCTCAAGATTAGGGTTGAAAGAACCATAGGAAGGTGTAGGAGTGAGACTTGGAATAGAGTCAAGATTAATTTGGAAAGAAAGATCCCATTTCCTATAATTTTCCTTTTATCGTTAGGTGTCATCTTTCGATAGTTTTTTTCATCGATAAACTTCACCGATAGCCTAAACTATTTTGATAGCTTTATCTACTTGATGTAAGTTGCCAAAAATGAAAACCTTAGTAATATTTGCGTTATCTGGTAGAGGACATTATTTAGTAACATAAGGTTCCTTTAAACAATCCTGATAGCTAAGATAGATATTACAGTGGAGCACATGGGGTCTAATGCACTACCCAAATCTCTAAAAGATGATAAGGACATGATTCACTTCAATAAATAAGTTTGTGAGGCTAGAATGGAAGGAGAACTCATATTTTTACTAGAAGATCTTGTTGGAATTAATGGGAAGTATTACTGAGAGGGGAGGTGTGAATCAGTACCTCTAAAACTTTTAACACCTTTCACAATTCATCATTAGTAATCATTCATTACTGCATTACCGACCATTACTGTTGTTCTTTCTTATGCATGTATTTTTCATTCATAATATTTAATAGTTTAAAAAATTCATACAAACATTCATGAAAATGATAAACACATAACACAAGATATGGTATCGTAGAAAAATCCTGTTAGGAAGTAAAAACTATGGTGGGGATGGCACCCACAAAACTTCACTATCTGCAGAATGGAAGGGAGCCGGTTAAGGCTTACAATTTGATCACTTCTGATGATCTACCCTGTTAGGAGTATTAAGGTGGAAACCTTTTAAGATCTACTCTATTAAGAGATTTAGTAACACTGATTTAATTGTGCACTCAGTTATGAGATTTACAATAAGACTGTTAAGTCCACCTTTCTTGAAAGGATTTCTTATGTGTACTGCACTTGTTAGAATGAGTACAAATTTTAACTTGGCTGTATGCAATCTACAATTTCTGATTATAGATTCATTAAAGCTCTCAAAATACAAATATCACCTTAATTTATTGATGAATACCTTTTCTCTGCTCGTTGGCAGCCTATGTTCTTGTTCTTGAAATTGATTTGATTCTTTTATGTCCTTCTGCATGAATTCTCTTGTCTAGTCTCTAGATGCTCTCCGTGGATACAATCTTCATTGAAAAAATAAAATTATCAATAGATTGAGAATCTATTCATATAATTCTTTTGACCTATTCTAGAATCACACATTACAATGTTAACTCTTAGATCCAAGGTTTACAACTTGACCTTGATCTTTAGTTTGCATGTTTTAAATCAGTAAAACTAATTAAAAAAATAATAAATACATTGTTTCGTCTGCACATAATGGATTTAAAAGTAAATTAATAAGTTATAAATACAACTTCAGTTATTTATCTGACGTGGAAAGTCAGATCCACTTATTGCGAGATGTAACTAACTGTCGGTTCTTGGTCACTGGGTTGAATTGAAAGTCTGTCGGCGTTCCTTTGTTGAACTGTTTGTTGATTTCCCTTTGTCTATCGGGTTCCTCACCTTTCTATTTCATCAGGTTGCACTTTTGTTACTCATTAGGTTCCATTTACCTTTTTGTCATCGGATAACACTAAATAGTGTTTTTCAGGTAACTTTGGCATCGGGTAGTGTTGTGCCCTGTCTGTCAGTGTAGTGACAACTGATGGTGGAGATCATGTTTTTCCTTGTGTTTACTAATGGAAAAATATAATGCCTTCAATCTCCCCCTTTGACATTAGTATCAAAAATGGATATGTGCATAATACTAAAGTGTTTAGTATGTACACCATGTCTGTATCCTTGTCATCACATGACTCCCCCTAACTATATGCATCGGTATAGTATAAGTATATGTACATGTATATTATACATTCTCTATTCTTTGCTCTATATGTACATATTATCTCCTCCTTTTATTTCCCCTTTCTTTTACTATACATATTATTTCCCCCTTTTAACTGAGGTGATTGGAACATATCATTTCCCCCTTTCTTTGATACTTATGACAAAAATGTACAACTTATAATATGCCCAAATTGTGACAAAAATGTACAACTTACAATGTGTCAAGTATATGGGAATGGGTTGTCTTGATATCTTCGAGCATTTTCTCCCTTTTTTTTTCAGTTGTTCTAGTGTCATGTGTTGTAGCTCTAGCCTTGCATGCATATCATAAATTTTCTCTAGGATGGACATTTCAGGGGTGACAATTAATGTATTTGCCTTTGTCACATGTTGTTGTAGGAGTGAAAGTGTTGGTAAGAGCTGAGCTTGGAGCTCATTTACCTCATCTCTGCAATCTGTATGTCCTGTATTAGTTTCTGAGCCTATTTGATTTGCTCATTGTGCAATTTTATTGCTTCTTCATTATTTGTGAGACTTTGTGCACTCATTTTAAGTTCAACATCAATTTGTGTTATCCTATCGGTATACTCCTGTGTGAGTTGATCAAGTGTGCACAATTTTTGTATCAAAGTAAAAGCTTCTGAGATAATTGGACCAATTGTGCTCACCAATTCAAAAAGCTTTACCTTTTTCAATGCCACTTCCTAGCTTATCTTCTCAGCTAGCTTGAACTCATACTTTTTTTAAAGTCTCTCTTCCATGACCTTCTCAACATCTATGTTCTGAGATGTTATTGCATCTGTGAGTACCACCAATTAATCGAGCATTAGAGTGGTCTGATAAATTTCTACATCATGTACTATTTGTTGAAGTATTCCTCTTGCTACTTCTAGTACCTTGGCCTCTTTTGTTGCTTTCTTTAGTTTTTCTTGAATGGCCTTTCTCTCACAGAGTATTGCATATTTGGTCAATTCATTTGGATCCAATGTCCTTGGATCAAAAACTAGAATCTCAATGATTGTATCCAGTGTTACTAGATTCTTATGCTTTCTCTTCTTCTTCTTTGAGACTTTCGGGGATGCAGATGTATGAACTACCATAGCTAGTTCATTTGTTCTCTCTAAAGTGCTTGGTGAAGGCTTTGTGGAAGATGCTTCTGGTGTTTTTTTCTTGGGTTGCATCTGTCAATTTTGTGAAGAAATCTCTCCATAAACCTTGGGTGTCTCTCTAGATTTTTCTTCTGATTTCTTCTCCTTCTCATATTGCTTTGCTTCTTCACCTTTTTCTATCTATGTGTCCCCTTCTTTCTTTTGTGTTTCCTCTTTATTTTGATCAGCAAACTTATATGTCTGATCATCGGTTGTAGCCTTCTCTATAGTTGTATCCTTTATATTATCTGTGGTGTCTTTTTCTTCTCCATCACCCTTGTCCTCGGGTGTTCTTGTGTCCTCTGCAGTATTACCCTACAATACATTGATTGCCTTCATTAATATAGGCATGTTTCTTTGAGTGGTAGCTTGGGATATATCTTGAGTGGTGTATTTCTCATCGGTTTGATCTTTTTGAGAAGTGACATCCGCATCTTTTTGTAGCTCCTCTGTAGGGTCTGGTTCTGTTACATCCATGACTGATGTGTCCTTCCATGTCTCATCAACAACATTCATATCTTTATCATCTGAATTATTCAAATCTTGTAGCTATTGATATTTGAGTGTAATGAATATTACATCATATTTCTTCTATGGATAATTATCAGAGTCATAATTTATGATGTCTTGAATGTCAAGACTATCCATGACATTGTCCAAATCTATTAGCTCCATGTCTTTTGTATTGTCCAAGGAAATTTTCTAAGGACTTTCTTTGTCTTTCTCCTCCTCTCTATGAGGTGTGTTGGTGAGAAGTAATTGATTCTCACCACTTGTTGACTCTGTCGATAGATCCAAGAGTTGTCTCCATTTTGTTTCAGTCATTGTTTCTAGCTCTATGAACTTGTCTTCTAGTACTTTGTATGCCCTTATCTTGGCTACAAATTTACCCAAATTCTTCTTCAATATTTCTTTAATTTCTTCAATTTTAGATTCGGGAGGCATTAGTTTTACAAGTACCCTCTCCCTTGCTTCTCTCTCGGTATATAGAGCATATGACCATTGTTGGGATACTTTTTTACCAAGCTCCTTGGGTATTTGATTTACAAATTTAGCTGGTACATATTTGTGCTTGATCATTGACCTTATGTTTGCATCTTGTATTTTGTTTTGGTCCTCTAGTTTCAGTGTATCCCATTGTTAGATTCTTTGTCATGCATTGTGCCAGATGCAACAATATTTTTAGCATCTTCATCAATAGTTTGATTCTTGTAATTCTTCTTTACTACATCAGGCTCATCATCTTTAGTATCCTCTATGTCAGCCTTTGTCCTAACCAACTGGTGCAGGAGCACCCTAAGGTCTTTAGTAAGATCTTGAGAAATTTTGGCTTGTCGGTTGGTTTGGAAAACCATCCATGAATAAGGACTAATCTATAAAGTCCCTAGTGTGTTTTGAGGTGTGAATAGAGTTAGGAAAGGTTAGGGTTTGTATGTTGTTGGATCTAGTTGATTCTAGGGGTCTAGAACCTAGAAGTCAACTCAAAAGTGAAAGGGTTGCCCAAAGTCCCAAAGTGGGAATATTTTTAATTTTTTAATGTTTTAAGTCATCTGGGGTCAATTGGTAAGGTTTGGAACCAATTAGGACCCTCAAAGTGGGAAAATTGTCATTTTGACAAAAGTTGTCAAAGTTGTTATGACAACATTTCCTAATTTTTAGGAATTGGCTCTTGTGGTGCCCAAATCCCAACCAGAGGGTCTAGATAGGTGGGATAGGAGTATATAAGTTGATTTCAACCCTAATCTAACCATTAGATTGGATATTGTATGAACTGGTGTTTGTGAAGGAATAATTTACAGTGTAATTAAGTTACAGAACCATCATCCACAACTTTATTGGATTGAATGGATTGAATGAATGAATGGATAGTGTCTAAAATGTAATTCGTAAGATCTCTATGGAATTATTTTAGTAGATTATAATTTCTGGTTAGGTTTTGTTTAAATTATTGTATTTTGCAATTTCACTAGTCAGTTTTGGTCTAGTTATGTAAAGAATGGGTTTCTTTGGTGTTCTCATGGTTCAAACTCCATGACCACTTGGAATCCAATAGAGCCTTGTATATAATTTTTACATATGGATTGTGGAGTGTGTGTATGTAGGGGAAACTTGAAAAAATTAGGCCCTAGGAAAGTACTAGCTATTCTGGCTAGGGTGACATAGCAGTGCAACAAAAATGGAGGTTGTAAGTTGATTGGTATGTGCCAATTAGTGATAGACAAGTGTAGGGACATGAAGTGCAGACCTTTTGATGGAAGGAGGAGTTCAGGGGAGCTCATTAGATTAGTGAAAGAAGATCAAGAAACTAGACCAGTCTTCATGCCCTAGAAACCCTTATTTTTAGGGGTTTGGTAGAAGTCCAATGTACGAATAGAGTTGAGCCCAGAGACCTAGAAAATCTCGAAGGGGAGGAAAAACCCACAGAGAATATGTATTTTTTTTCTAGGTTTGTTGAGGGGTTTTGGTAGGAAAATCACATTTTCAGTGATTAGGAGGGCTAATATGCCTAAAAAGGCTACAAGGCCAAGTAGACTTGATTTTGGAACTCGATTGGAAAATGGATGAAGGGTTCACAAAATTGAATACAAAAGGGTTGGATTAGACCTAAGGGGAGTTGGGAAATCAATCCCTAAGAAGTTGACACCATTTGAGTGGCAGGAGGCTAGAGAAGCCATGGATGCAAGAAAGATATAAAGGAGAGAATAGAGAGGAGTTTGAAGTTGGTGGGAAGTTCCTAGGGAGTTCAGGGATTAGGAAAGAATCCTCTAGTTGGGGTAGATAAAGAGATCCTAAGAAAGACCAAGTAAAGGTCTTGGTGAGAGCTAGAAGGCTCTAGGAGAGGATCTCCCAATAAAATTGGTATCAGAGCCATTGAAAGGGTTGGGAGTGGAATTAGTGCATGATAGAGTGGAGCAAATCCATAGGTAAGAACATCATGGTGACCAATGCAGAGTTGGCCAAGGATTTGTTAGAGAAACAAATCAAGAATAGGATTATTGAAGAAGCAATGGAGGAAATGAAGATTAAGATTGTAGAGGTTGTAGAGATAGCCAACAAGTTGAGAGAAAAAATGTATGAAGAAATAGATAAAGGAAAGGAACCAGTAGAAGAGGAAGTAGAACCAGGGCCTGATCCACTTCTACCTAAGGAACCATTCCTCAAAGCACTCAAGGCATTGAGTGGGAAGGCTCTAGAAGGTATACCCATATTCTCTGGTAAAATGGACACTAAAATGGTTATGGAATGGCTTGAAGGGATGGAGAATCACTTCCCATGTGATGGGATTATAGAAGAATGAAAGGTGAAGATAGCCAAATCAAGGCTAAGAGGGCAAGCACTTACATGGTGGAAGTTCTTGCAGGAAGAAAGAGAGAAAGAGGGCAAGAAGCCCATATCAAATTGGAAGACAATGGTTGCAAAGTTAAAGGATAATTACCTTCCAGAAGACTATGAAATTCAACTACATAAGAAGAGACAAAACCTTAGGTAAAAAGACCTAGATGTGCCAGCCTATACCGAGGAGTTTCAAAAACTTTGTCTTCGATCAAGAATCTAGGAGACAAAGAACATCAAAGTTGAAAGATACCTTAATGTATTAAGTTGGAACATTCAATAAGAACTTAGTGTCTTTACCCTGACTTCCATTCATAGCTATTTTCAAATGGATTTGAAAGTGGAAGAGAAACTGAAAAAGAAATAGTATTCTAGTTCTAGAAATAGAGGAAGGGGTACAACCAACAGAGGTGGCCATAGAGGAGGTTCAAGTGGAAGAGGCAGTGATAGTAGAGGAAAAAGTGACTCTAGATACTCAGAGAAAGGACAAGAAACAAGCAGTAGGGGTGGATACAATAACAGATGAAGAAGTTCTTACAACAGTGGCAAAGGAAGATCATGAGGTTTTGGGAGAAGCTCTCTTTTTTCTTCCATGAAATGTTACAATTGTGGACAGATGGGGCAACCTACATATAGGTGTCCAGATAAACCAACATCCTCACAAGGGGAGTAGAAGATAGCTTATGTCCAAGAAGAAGATTTGTCTAAACAATTAGAGGTGTTGTCTAAACAATTAGAGGTGAGTCTAGATTCATAGAAAGGAGAACACCTCATGTTGAGAAGGATCCTAATCAAGACACCCACCAAAGATGAACACAAGCAGATAAGAGCTCTTTTTAGAGTAAAGTGCAATATATTGGGGAAAGTATGCTAGGTGATCATTGATTTAGGGTCAACAAATAATTTCATATCTGACGAGGCAGTAGAGAAGTTGAAACTCACCAAAATCCCACATGTGTGTCCCTATAAAGTTACATGGTTGAATAAGGGTCAAAACATCTTGGTGAATGAACAAGTGTGGGTAGAATTTTCCATTGGGAAGTATCAAGACAATATACTATGTGATGTGTTTCCAATGGATGCTTTCCATCTGTTGCTTGGCAGACCATGGCAGTATGACAGAGAAGCTGTCCATAATGGGAAGAATAACAAGTATTCCTTCAAGAAAAATGTGGTAATTTCCAAAATACAGTCTTTGATAGAAGAGGACATAGTGGAGAAGGAAGAATCCAGTGCCATGTTGATGAATAAAAATGAATTTCAGAGGGATATGAAGGATGAAGAAGTTGTCTATGCGATCTTGTTAAAGACAAAGGAGGAGGAGACTCATAAGCAAGAACCTATGCCAAAAGAGGTGAGAGAACTATTGGATCAATTCAAAGACATAATTTGTGAGGGTACACTAGCTACACTACCACCAAAGAGGGAGATAAGTCATTAGATTGACTTCATACTAGGAGCATCCTTGCCAAACAATGCTGCATACAAGATGACACCAGAGAAAAATAAGGAGATAGCCAGGTAGGTGCAAGAGTTGTTGGATCAAGGATTGATTAGGAAAAGCATCAGCCATTGTGCTATCCCAGTGGTGTTGGATCCTAAGAAGGGAGGTAAGTGGAGGATGTGTACTGATTCTAGGGAGATAAATAGGATAACTATCAGGTATAGTTTTCCAATTCCTAGAATAGAAGACTTGATGGATTTCTTGGGGGGTGCTAAGTATTTCTCTAAAATTGATTTAAAGAGTGGGTACTATCAAATTAGGATGAAAAAGTGTGATGAGTGGAAGTCTACATTTAACACTAAAGAGGGGTTGTATGAATGTTTAGTTATGCCCTTTGGGCTTACCAATGCACCAAGCATGTTTATGAGGGTGATGAATGAAGTCTTGAAGGAATATATAGGAATTGTCCCCTAGTGACTTAATCAGTTCATTAATCTATTGTGTTATTAGTTTGGTAGTGTCCCATTTTACTTTTCCTACTGAAGGAAAGTATTCTTGAAAATAAAAAAAGATACACATGATAAGTGAGCCAAACTTACATGTGTTGGTCTTTATAGACCTGATTGTGATCATGTTCTCATCAAGTTGTTTTAACAGGATCTCACATAGATCCATCTAAATTCCTTTGGTCACTATCTTGTAAGTTGTGCTTACTGATGTTGCAGATATGTTGTTCAATCTTCTTGCTTGAAAAATCTTATACGCAATTTCACATGCACCAAATTTTAGTTTTTTGTCGGTGATGGTGTTTACTTTTAGACCTCTGTTGTCCCATTCATCTTTTGTGAGTTTTTCAACTTCTTTCCTGGAGGGATGCTTGTGTTCCCTAGGCTTGTTAGTTATCGGATAACCAATGATAGTGTGAAGGACATCCTTGGTGATTTTTTTGGGTTGATCCAACTATTGACGAGACTCTAGTGACCAGGTCTGCCAGTAGATGTAAGTTGTCACCAGCTACCGGGGTACTGGCCAACTTCGCCTGTAAAGGTTATCTTGGGAAATGAGATTCCTTGGGCCTCCAAGCACCTGAGAGTCGAGTCTCGATGGTGTGGGGCTTAGTTGGGAGATGTGACTATTTTTGAGGGGGATAGCTGGTTTCTTTAACTCGTTCTCTTTGGGGATTCAGGAAGGTGGGTTTCTCCAAGCACTTTTACACTTAGCAAATAAATTAAAAAAGATCCTGTAGGGTTAGAAGTATTTCATCTACTTATAGTTATGCTTAACTATTTAATACATCAATAATGCTCTGATATACTACACTAAATACCAAAGAAATACACAACCGTCGGTTCATATTTGATCGGTAGCAAGGGAAAGGAGGTCGTTAATCTACTTTTAAGTATCAGAGCATAAGACATGAAGAACATTAAGCATAAAATACCATTAACTTAGAAGACAAAGTGCCAACAACATCATTGTGAGAACCATCTCTTCTTCATTAATCTTCCTTCCAGCAAGCACTAGTGCGTGATACAATGACGGATACAAGGGAGAATCTAACTAATGAAAGCTTAAAGACCAAGGAGCATTGAGCTCTATAACTGAAATGAAAATGCTACTTCTCTATTACTATGGACTGCAAAATCATCAATTTTGCCAATGCTTGGAATGGGGCCGGACTTACTATTTATACAAATTTACATCTAACCCTAACCCTAACTCAAGCTACACTGTACAATAGAATATATTATCTGGTGGTCGGTACTACCTGCACCACCCTACAAAAGGCCTAGAGACAGAATAGGCCTGTCATGTCAGAAGAAAAGATGAGAAGTGAAGTAGAAGAATCGGCCTTGAGAAGAGAGCCAAGGAGGAGAAAGAGAAAAAATAATCCCTCAGGGATCGAGGCTACATGCCTCATAAATGGGAAAAGTGGTGCTCTATCCCCAATGTGCCAGGTGTACATCTGAAGTGGCACCTTGAGAAGATCATCTGTCAAACTTCTCTACTAATCCAACGTGCCTTGATACCGCCAACTACCTTTTGAAAATCCTTATTAACTGCTTGAAAGTGACCAGTCAACCTCGGGCACTGGGATACGGACCACTGAAAGAATACAAAAATGAAGGATCTAGGACTCTAGGATCTAGGAACTTACATTCAAAAAGAATAAATAATACACAATTATTTAGGTTTTCTTCGGCTGACGAAGAACCTTTTATTGCTGCTTATTATCATTGAAGGTCTAGAGAAGGTGGGAGATTCCATCTTCATCAACCGCTTACAGGCTAGCCCGCTGGTACTTAGCCACCTCAATCTGTTCCCCTAGGTTTAGAACATTTCCTTTAAACTCATCAGCCATTTTTGCCGCATCATGACCACTAAGTACCATACGAGTTATTCTCGTCATTTGGGTGTCATCTACTCCCTCCAAGGATTGATACCTTGATGCCATCAACTCATCAAAATTCCCTAGGATGTACTCTTCTAGTGTGCAAGTATTAGTGCTAAATGGGTCAGCTCCGAAGACCTTCGTAACAAAATATTTGTATAAATTAAAATAATATTGTATTGCATTAATTTTCTCCCACAGAGTTCCCACTAGTTGCTTGATTACCCCCAATGTGAGGTCAAGTTTGGAGTAATGGGTTCTCACAAAATTGAATGACTCCTCACCCAAAATTTTGGACTCAAAAACCACTTCCTCCCCAAGGCTGAGGAGTTCTGCAAATTCTACCTTCCATGCTTCATAATTTTTTATGTCACCCTCCCATATATTGATGATGGTTTTGGCCTGATGCAAAATGTGCAGGGACGCATATAAATTTGGGAGGGTGGACACCAGGAAATGCCGAACATTTCCTATCTGTAGAGTAACCCACTCATTGACCGCCTAGGCTTTCTTCTTCATCGCCCGCAATGAATCTATGTCACTTTACGATAGTGGAACATTAGATGTGGAGGCCTCTGAAGGAATAGAACTGATAGGCCGGGCTAGCTCAGTTAACAACCCCTTGAGATTTTCATTTTTCTCTTTTTCCGTCTTGAGCCTTTGGGCCTCTTTTTCATAATGGGCCTCCACTTCCTTGGCTGCTTCTTTCAATAGGTCTATCTCGCCCTATTTTACCCTCTTCCCTAATGATATCTCCGTGATATTGTAATCTCCAGGCTTGGTAGTTACCTTGTCAGTGTCTGGGGGAGGTGTTGCTACTACTGCATCTATTTCTCCACCCGACCCAGTTTGAAGAGTATGAGCCGTCTGGGCCTTCTTAGCCTTTGGTGGGTCCTGGGCTTGAGCCATCATCTCAACCAAGGAGAGATGATCTCTGGGAGTCGGCAGAGCTTTCCTTTTCTTGTTTTCCACTAACCACTGTGGCGATAGGGGTGGCTTATTAGCCAGAGTTTGTTCCTTGGGTTCTTCCCTGATATCTTGTTGTTGTTCTTCTTTAGTGGTGTGGGTCTCACCCGGCCCCTTTCCTGCATCCTTTGATTCATCAGTAATATTTCCCCTGGTGACATTTTCTTCTTCCTTGTCATCTATAGCTTTCGTCATGTCTTTGCCTTCATCAACTGCCCTGGGGGTTTCTTTCTCTTATTGTTTCTCTTCTTCCTCAACCATTGTTGCTAGGATCTCCTCTTCAACCAGTACATCTTTGGGTATTGGGGGAGGTAATGGGCCAAGGTTTAGCATTTGAGCTACAGTGATTACCTGCCCAAATGTCATTCTATGGAGTGGCACTTAGAACAGGGTAGCAGGGGTTATGGTTGCTCCTGAAGGTTCAGTTCCCCCAGCAGATGCCATTTGTTCAATTTTCCTTTGTTGATCCCCTCCCGTGTCCTATATCTCTAGGACTTTGGAGGCCAATTCTTGTTCTACCTCTTTTTCTTTTTCCATCTACTCTTCTTGCTCCTGCGCAGGCTCTTATTCTGGAGCTTCTTCCTGCTCCCGTGCTGGGACTTCAGCCTCTATTTGCTCGATGGCCCTCTGTAGATTCCTAAACTCGTCGATTGCAAAAAACCCATCAAATTCATCTTGTGGGGGAGGATTGGTTGGGACATTAGTAGGCTCTGGTTCTCTCTCCGGTTCTGGGGAGTCAGAGGAAAGGATCTCAACTTGTGGGATCTAGGGCATCCCCAGTTCCAGCTCTACCTTGGGCTTTTGGTTAAGCCCCTTCTTTCTTTTAGTGACTAAGGGTGGCCCTGCATCCCTTAGTGCTACTTCCTCTTCTAGATCCACCCCCATTGCCTTAACCATCAAGGCTGCTAGTGAGGGGGAGGAGGGAGGACGAATTGGTTCGGTCATGAGTGCCAGAGTAGCCAGCTGTGTGATTAGATATTCCCTCATTTATTGAGAGGCCACCACTGATTGCTTTATTTTCTCTTTTATGGTGACTTCTTGCATAGTTGGAGTCTCCATTATTCCTTTTCCTTTATCTTCTCCCTGTGAAGAAGTCCTGACCCCCGAGGTTAACTTTGGTATCGGCTGGGCAGCCCGGTGGACACTCTCGGGGCACACCTTCTTAAAGTAGGCATGGTTGTGTTCAACCACATTGTGGGTAAACTCTTCAACAGTGGGCCCCTTCTGGCCATCCCAGTCTACTAGTGGGAGAGCCGACTTATCGATCCCCTTTGCTTTGTACTGGGGATCGATTATGGAGTTGGCGTCTGAGAAGTCCTCCAGGAATCTTTAGAGCTTCAATCTTTCCATCATCCCCATGGTCATCCTAACATAGTTCTGGCTCTGGACCTCCACGTCCTCTTGGTAGTCTTCTAAGAAGTCCTCTGTGTGGTGTTGGTGGGGCTTTGACACCTGGGGAAGTGTCATTGCAATCTTTCCATGTGGATCAAAATGTTTCCACTCCAAGTAGAATTCTGCCAAGTTCTAGCTTTTAAGCTCATTATCTGCTTCTTTGGTAGTGGCCAGACTACATGAATAATTCTCACAAGTGATTGGGAATGGGATTTTCATCACCTTCTTCAAGCCAAAAAATGCGTGCAACTCCAGGATTTGCCTATAATACTCTAGGAGAATTATCTGGTCCCCGCAATGTTTGGGCAACAAGTAGGGTTTCCCAGAGAAGCTGGTTACCCTTATATATGTATGCGGCTGAAATTGTATATAGCAATGGCCATAACTCCAAACCAAATTCATCGCATTTGTAGATAGGCAGTATCTTGCATCCCGGGTGGGTGTGAGCAGGTGGTAGTAAATGAAAGCATTGTTTACTCGACAAAAACTGGGGAAACTAGCCTCCCATTGAATCTGTGGAAAATGGTCCCAAGGGGCCTTCTAACTGGGACCCATCCTGATTATGCCATCGGTGAGTAACCCATTAGTGCAGGGTCGCTGTTGTGCAAGGGCCCAGAGAACATAAGAATTCATATAAAACTTCTTCTTTTGGGCCAACTGGAGGAATTGGGAGTCCACGTGGTTTGAAATTATGGCGTCCCAGTCAAACTACTCCATGCCCATGCTAATACCAAGCAAGAAATAATACATCCACCCAGAGAATTTTTTGGCATGTGGTTTCCTATAGACCTGACATAATGCTATCATCCCCATCTGGATGCTTTCTTTGAATTTGGACCAGGGGATCTCTAGCTTCATCCTCTTGGGGTCCCTCTTCGAGACCTTGAGCCAATGATTGTTCATATATATACGGGCTGCTTCCTCCAACTACTTAAATTGTCCCAAGGCATCTGACCTGGTGACCACAAGTGGTTTGTCAAATTGCAGGATTCCCAAGCCCATCTGGAAGGTATCAGGGTCGAGGGACACTAGGGGAGTAGGGTACCCGGTGGGTTCTGGGACTGCAAGCATGATATCCCAGACGATTGTATTGTAGCTTGTGGCAAGTGTAAGAATAAGCTCTAGTGACTGTACCGAGCATAGGAAACAAGCTGCCTTAAGAATCCCAGAATTCCCGATTTGAATAGCCAATGGATCTTCAGCCTGTCACTGAATGTACATTATTTTTACCAAGGCCTGCATCTCAGGCCATGTCCCGATGCTGGTGTCGGTAATGAACTAGACTTTAGACTCAATCTTTATCCCATGATAATGTTGTCCTTTATGTATTTCATGCTCAAGGGTAGTTTCTCTAGAGCCTTCTCTATTTTGGACCTAACAGCTACTCTGGTAACTGCCGTAGAAGGAAGTTCCAGACTTTCAGGTGGTGAAGATGTAGAAGCCTCAGACATGATGAAAATTTGTTGTTTTGGAAACCTGCAAGGCAAAGCAACTATAAGAACATATAGACAAAAATAAAAACTCTGGGATCCGGAGATCCTACCACCTTGGCGCTCACTTCTCCTGAAAAGTTAGCTTAGTTCTAAAAATCCTGGAAAGCATATATATATTTTGCAAACTTGGAAATTCAACCAATTATTTGGGCCCAGGGATCTCATCACACTCAGTAAAAGAAAAACATGGGTTGAGTGATGACAAGAGACCTGGAGTCTGAATAACTGACCATTGGAAGGTGTGCGCAAAAAGTAAGCTATCAGACACATGTGGGCACCACGTGGGTATGCAATAAATGAAAGTTATAACAATGGCGGTGGAGCCAACTATCTGAATGTGCAAAAGAGAATTCCACTTGGAAAAATTTAAATGCACACATGGGACATAAATAAATGGCAGGCTAGTTTATGGAGGAGAGAGAAAACTACCTGGTTGAAACTGGCCAAGGGCCAAGTTTGAACTAGGCAGTATTCTGCATAGAGTGAGCTCATAAATTAGGAACCAAAAATGACTGTAGCACGGTGAGCTCAATAGACTACCAAGTAGATATAAATAGAATATACACTATACACATAGAGCCAAAGGGTATATACATGCAAAATGGAAGGATATACATTGATATACGTAAAATATACAAATATACAGAACACAGAGTGACTATTTATGAAACCAGAGAATGTACAAAATATCTACAACTTCACATTACTTTACAGACTAAACTACATCTGCACAGAGGGTAGACAACCCTCTGGTAGAGCCAACCCAATGGGCGGTGCACTAGAAAGATGCAAGGCAACATAAAACGCAGACACAAAAAATAAAAAGGTAGGAAAACAAAGAGGAAAGAAGGCACCAACCTAGAAATGAAGAAGGGAAAGGAAAGGAAATCATGTCATGAATGTTCTATAATAGCCTTTACCATCAAACGATCATTGCTTACCACTACAAACCACCCACAATTGTTCAGAATATCTCAGAATGGCTCGCACTAGATTCTCGCTAAATCATTGTAAAATCACTCTAAAATCGCTCAAGTGTTTTAATCACGGTAATTTGAGAAAATGACAGGTAATTTCTATTTATAGCCACGGTAAAAACAAGTTACCTTTCCTTCTGCAAACTCTAAACAAGAGACCTCTAGACTTCGGGCCCCAGGATTCCATGCAATGATATCATCTTACAAAAAGAAGACATCATAGTTAGGAATCTTGGAGTCTAGAATCCGGTTCCCAACAAAGGACAACCAACTTTGGGACTGGGCCCCAAAGACATGAGAGAGAGACAAAAACAAAAACAACACCAGGGGAAAGAAAACCCCGGGGAAGGAAAAAAAAAGAAACAAAGGAAAAAGACAAGGCAAGAGCCAAAAGCAAAAAGCAGAAAGGGGGACCCAACATTTTGCATAGAAAATGTAGGGATGAGGATGCAGGGCATAAAAAATGGTGACTATCTAGGATGAATGCCTTAGTGCATTCAAGAACTATGGAATCTCTGGTTAGCAAAGTCAAACAAATCGTTACTCAAAGCATCTTACTTGTGAGGAGTAACACATCTAAGAAAATTTGGCCATGCAGGATCTAGTCCATGATCCTTTCATCAGTGGTGGAGTGTGTGCTTTGGAAGGAAGCCAAGTTGATGACCTCTGGGAGAAGTAGAGAAAAGGCACTAAGTACATCAGACCGCAAAGTCATCAATTTTTCTCATTTCTTCCAGAGGCCCGAGTTCTGTCCCACTTTCCTTTTCTTTTTATTTTGCATGTTGTTGGGTGGGAGGGTGGTACTTCTTTCACCATTAAGCTTAATCTTAGCTAATTTTAATGGCGGTACTTCTTTCACCCTTCCACCTATTTTTATATGATGAATGGGGGAGAAAACTCCAGGCCCAGAAAGAATCTTTTTAAAAGTTCAGACTCGGGCCAACCAACTTAGTGCAACCAATCTACCTTCTATGTGTCTGATTACTTGTTCCTCATTTTTATTTCAATGATTGCCAGACTTCCAGAAATAAACTCGATGAAGATTACTCATAATGTACTACCAAACTTGCAAAATAACTCCAAAGACCAAACTGATTCCATCATGCTAACAATAGATTCTTAAGTTCACCATGTTAAAGACAACATCCCGGAGACCAGATGTTATGCGAAGCATTCCAATCCTCACAAAGGGAGAACAAAATGTCGGAACCCAAAAAAAATAAGACAAAAAAAGAAAAGGGCAGTCTCGGAGGATAGCCAACAGAACTATTTACAAGATAGGGTACCCCCCAACAAGGCACTGGGAAAGAAATATTTACAAGAGAAGGAAATTTACATAAAATACAACCTCTTGGGAAAAACCAACCTCATTCAAAATAATGTTTGAGAAACTGTCCATTGACAGGAAATGGGATGGATTCTCCAGTCATGGTGTTAAGGCGGTAGGTATTTTCCCCGCATATCTCTAAGATAAGGTATGGCCTGAGCCAGAGCTGTTGGAACTTAGTGTGCTTTCCTTTCTTCTCTCGGGCCTTGTCCCACTGCAAGACCAAGTCTGAAATCTGAAAGGCCTTGTATTGGGCTCTGCAATCAAACCATCATTTCACCACTTCTTGATGATGTGCAAAATGCTCAAGAGCTGTGTCTCATTGTTCCTCCATCTACACTAGGTTCATGAGCCAAACCTCATATTTGGGGCAAATTTTCTCTGGGTGCGAGAGTAAGTTATTGGTTGCGCCTGGGAAAGTTCCCATGGGGGACCTGGTGTTACCGAAGTATGCAACCATCTGGGGAAATAAATTTTGGGTATGTTGAACACTAGTTCCTGGGACTATCTAGGAAGTTTGGATATTCTGAGGTACATTGGACCCCCAGCCAATAATGGCTGGTGTGGTTTTTGGGGTCTATTTCTTGCAAGCAGGAGGCTCAAGTTTGACAAACCTTCCAGGGTTGGGTGCTGACCTAAGGATTCTCTCAAATATTTCTAGGGAGAAAGAGCCAATTCTATTGAAGGCTTGATTCCTAAAAATATGGCTTGGGGAACCTTTAGGAGGTGTAAAATCAGAATCTCAAGAGGGGGACGAGTTCATGCCCTCCTTCTAGTGCTAGTTTGTGTTGACGAGACTCTGGTGACTGGGCCCGCTAGCAGATGTAAGTTGTCACTGGGTACTGGGGTACCGGCCAACTTTTCCTATAAAGGTTATCTGGGGAAATGAGATTCCCTCGGCCTTCAAGAACATCAGAGTCAGTGATGCAGAGTGCAACAGTGGAAGGTTTGTCTTCTTAGCCCTTTGGGATCCAACTGCTCAAATTGCTAAGGTTTTCAATCAGTATTCAGGGACTACTTTACCACCTTTCTCTGATGGTAATACACCTCTAACAAGCCTTAATACCAATCACCAGGTCCTAAAACACACTTCTTTCAACTTTTCACCAAGTTTCCTAGTCACTTCCCAAAACAGGGCTACAAGG
>MU228546.1:1224766-1238605 GCA_018584345.1 Thuja plicata
GTCCCATAGGTCCTAAGACTCAAGGTTTATAGAATCACCAATGAGCCTTAGGCCTTTACACATGGACAATATCAACTTAATAACAACTTAAGATATGATGCTCTCCTAACATGATTCATTAAGTGGATATGAGTATGTATATGGTGCCATGTTTATGCAATAAATGCCTTGACTGAAATACTGATATCCTGGACATTGTCTTGAATCAGTGATTTGTTGGGGTGAGGGCTCTGCACCAGTCAGGTCTTGACAGTGTGGGTCTCGATTGGGAGATGTGACTATTTTCATGGGGGATAACTGGTTTCTTCAACTCATTCTCTCTGGGGATTCAGGAAGGTGGGGTTTCTCCAAGCACTTTTACACTTAGCAAATAAATTGAAAAAGATCCTACAGGGTTAGAAGTATTTCATCTACTTATAGTTATGCTTAACTATTCAATACATCAATAATGCTCTGATATACTACACTAAATACAAAAGAAATACACAACCGTCAGTTCATATTTGATCAGTAGCAAGGGAAAGGAGGTCGTTAATCTACTTTTAAGTATCAGAGCAGAAGACATGAATAACATTAAGCATAAAATACCATTAACTTAGAAGACAAAGTGCCAACAACGTTGTTGTAAGAACCATCTCTTCTTCATTAATCTTCCTTCCAGCAAGCACTGGTGCGTGATATAATGGTGGCTCCAAGGGAGCATCTAACTACTAAAAGCTTAAAGACCAAGGAGCATTGAGCTTTGCAACTAAAATGAAAATACTTCTTCTCTATTACTATGGACTGCAAAATCATCAATATCTCCAATGCTTAGAATGGGCTGGACTTACTATTTATAGAAATTTACATCTAACCCTAACCCTAACTCAAGCTACACTATAGAATAGAAAATATTATCCGGTGGCTGGTACTACCTGCACCACCCTACAAAAGGCCTAGAGACAGAATAGGCCTATCATGTCAGAAGAAAAGATGAGAAGTGAAGTAGAAGAATTAACCTTGAGAAGAGAGCCGAGGAGGATAAAGAGGAAAATTGATCCCCTGGAGATCGAGGCTACATGCCTCATAAATGGGAAAAGTGGCACCCTATCCCCAATGTGCCAAGTGTACATCTAAAGTTGTGCCTCAAGAAGATTATCTATCAAACCTCTCTACTGATCTAACATGTCTTGATGCCACCAACTACCTTCTAACAATCCTTATTGACTGCTTGAAAGTGAGCAGTCAGCCTCGGGGACTGAGAAATAGACCACTGAAAGAATACAAAAATGAAGGATCCAGGACTCCGAGATCTGGGAACTTACATTCCAAAAGAATAAAGAATACACAAAAATTTAGGTTTTCTCTGGCCCTTGGAGAACCTTTTATTCTACTTATTATCATTGAAGGTCTGGAGAAGGCTAGAGATTCCATCTTCATCAACCTCTTTGAGGCCAGCCCACTTGTACTTAGCCACCTCAATCTGTTCCCCCAGGTCCAAAACATTTCCTTTAAACTCATCATCCATTTTTTCCACATTGTGACCACTAAGTACCATATGAGTTATTCTCATCGTTTGGGCACCGTCTACTCCCTCTAGGGATTGATACCTTGATGCCATCAACTCATCAAACTTCCCCAGGATGTACTCCTCTGGTGTGCAAGTATTAGTGTTGAATGGGTCAGCTCCAGAGACCTTTCATAAAAAAATATTTGTATAAATTAAAAGAATATTGTACTGCATTAATTTTCTCCCACAGAGTTCCCACTAGTTTCTTGATTACCCCCAATGTGAGGTCAAGTCTGGAGTGTTGGGTTATCACAAAATTGAATGACTCCTCACTCAAAATTTTGAACTCAGAAACCACTTCCTCCCCAAGGCCGAGGAGTTCTTCAAATTCTACCTTCCATGCTTCATAATTTTTTATGTCACCCTCCCTTATATTGATGATGGTTTTGGCCTGATGCAAAATGTGCTAGGCTGCATATAAATCTGGGAGGGTGGACACCAGGAAATGCTAGACATTTCCTATCTGTAGAGTAACCCACTCATCAACCACCTGGGCTTTCTTCTTCATCTCCCGCAATGAATCTATGTCACTTTGCGGTAGTGGAACATCGGATGTGGAGGCCTCTAGAGGAATAGCACTGATAGGCCAGGCTAGCTCAGTTAACAACCCCATGAGGTTTGCATTTTTCTCTTTTTCTACCTTGAGCCTTTGGGCCTCTTTTTCATAACGGGCCTCCACTGCCTTGGCCACTTCTTTCAACAGGTCTACCTCACCCTATTTTCCCCTCTTCCCCAATCATATCTCCGTGATATTGTAATCTCCAGGCTTGGCGGTTGCCTCGTCAGCGTCTGGGGGAGGTGTTGCTACTACTATAACTATTTCTTTGCCCGGCCCAGTTTGAAGAGTATGAACCATCTAGGCCTTCTTATCCTTTGGTGGGTCTTGGGCCTGAGCCATCATCTCAGCCAAGGAGAGATGAGCTCTGGGAGTTGGTGGAGCTTTCCTTTTCTTGGTTTCCACTAACCACTGTGGCGGTAGGGGTGGCTTATTAGCCAGAGTTTTTTCCTTGGGTTCTTCCCTGATATCTTATTATTTTTCTTGTTCAGTGGTGTGGGTCTCACCTAGGCCCTTGCCTGCAACGTTTGATTCATCAGTAATATTTCCCCCGACAACATTTTCTTCTACCTTGTCATCTATATCTTCAGTCATGTCTTTGCCTTCATCGGCCGCCCTGGGGGTTTCTTCCTCTTGTTGTTTCTCTTCTTCCTCAACCTCTATTGCTGGGATCTCCTCTTCAACTGATATGTCTTCAGGTATTGGGGGAGGTAATGGGCCAAGGTTTAGTGTTTGAGCCGCAGTGATTACCTACCCAAATGTCATTCTGGGGAGTGGCACTTGGAACATGGTGGCAGGGGTTACGGTTGCTCCTAAAGGTCTGGTTCCCCCAGTGGATTCCATTTATTCACTTTTCCTTTGTTGATCCCCTCCCACGTCCTATATCTCTAGGACTTTAGATGCCAATTCTTGTTCTACCTCTTTTTATTTTTCTATCTACTCTTCCTGCTCCTGCACCGGCTCTTGTTCTGGAGCTTCTCCCTTCTCCTGCACTGGGACTTCAACATTTTTTTGCTCGATTTCCCCTTGTAGATTCTTGAACTCGTTAACTGCAAAAAAATCATCAAATTCATCTTGCAGGGGAGGATTGGCTGGGACATCAGCAGGCTCTGGTTATCTCTCCAGTTTTAGGGAGTCAGAGGAAAGGATCTCAACTTGTGGGATCTAATGCATTCCCAGTTTCAGCTCTACCTTGGGCTTTTGGTTAAGTCCCTTCTTTCTTTTAGTGACTAATGGTGGCCCCACATCCCTTAGTGCTACTTTATCTTCTGGATCCACCCCCATTTCCTTAACCATCAAGGCTACTAGTGAGGGGGAGGAGGGAGGACGAATTGGTCTGGTCATGAGTGCCAGAGTAGCCAGCTATGTGATTAACCTTTCCCTCATTTGTTGGGAGGCCACCATTGATTGCTTTATTTTCTCTTTTATGGGGACTTATTTCATAGTTAGAGTCTCCATTATTCATTTTCCTTTATCTCCTCCCTATGAAGAAGTCCCAGCCCTTGAGGTTAACTTTGGTATCGGCTGGGCAGCCCGATGAACACTCCTGGGGCACACCTTCTTAAAGTAGGCATGGATACATTTGAACACATTGTAGGTGAACTCTTTAATAGTGGGCCCCTCTTGGGCATCCCAGTCTATTGGTGGGAGGGCCAACTTATCGACCCCCTTTTCTTTGTATTGGGGGTCGATTGTGGATTCGGTGTCTGATAAGTCCTTCGAGAATCTTCAGAGCTTCAATCTTTCCATCATCCCCGCGGTCATCCTGATGTAGTGCCAGCTCTGGACCTCCATGTCATCTTGGTAGTCTTCCTAGAAGTCCTCCATGTGGTATCAGTGGGGCTCTGATGACCAGGGAAGTGTCATTGCAATCTTGCCATGCGGATCAAAATGTTTCCATGCCAAGTAGAATTCTGCCAAGTTGTAGCTTTTAAGCTCATTATCTGCTTCTTTGGCGGCAGCCAGACTGCATGAATAATTCCCACAAGTGATTGCGAATGGGATGTTCATCACCTTCTTCAGGACAAAAAATGCGTGCAACTCCAAGATTTTCCTACAATACTCCAGGAGAATTATCTTGTCCCCATAATGTTTGGGAAACAAGTAGGGTTTCCCAAAGAAGCCAGTTACCCTTATATATGTATGCTACTGAAATTGTATATAGTAATGGCTATAAATATAGACCAAATTCATCGCCTCTGTAGATAGGCAATATCCAGCATCCCGGGTGGGTGTGAGTAGGTGGTAGTAAACAAAACTGTCATTTACTTGACAAAAATTGGGGAAATTGGCCTCCCATTGAATCAGTGGAAAATGGTCCCAAGGGGCCTTCTGACCGGGAGCCATCTCAAGTACACCATCGGTGAGTAACCGATTGGTGTGGGGTGGTTGCTATGCAAGGGCCCAGAGAACATAAGAAGTCATATAAAACTTCTTCTTTTGGGCCAACTGGAGGAATTGAGATTATGGTGGCCCAGTCAAAATACTCCGCATCCGTGCTAATACCAAGAAGGAAATAATACATCCACCTAGAGAATTCTTGTTCATGTGGTTTCCCATAGACTTGGCATAATGCTATCATCCCCATCTGGATGCTTTCTTTGAATTCAGACTAGGGGATCTCTAGCTTCATCCTCTTGGGGTCGCTCTTCAGGACCTTGAGCCAATGATTGTTCATATATATATGGGCTACTTCCTCCAACTGCTTAAATTGTGCCAAGGCATCTAACCTAGTGACCACAGCTGGTTTTTCAAATTATGGGATTCCCAAGCCCATCTGGAAAGTATCAGGGTCGAGGGACACTAGGGGAGTAGGGTACCTAGTGGGTTCTGGGACTGCAAGCATGATAGCCTGGATAGATGTATTGTAGTTTGTGGCAAGTGTAAGAATAATCTCTAGTGACTACACTAAGCACGGGAAGCAAGCTGCCTTAAGAATCCTAGAATTCCTGATTTGAATGGCCAATGGATCTCTGGCCTGTCGCTGAACGTACATCATTTTTACCAAGGCTTGCATCCCAGGCAATGTCCTGATGCTAGTGTCGGTAATGAACTAGACTTTAGACTCAATATTTGAGCCCATGATAATGCTTTGCTTTATGTATTTCATGCTCAGGGGCAGTTTCTCCAGAGCCTTCTCTATTTTGGACCTAGCACCTACTCTAGTAACTGTCGTAGAAGGAAGCTCTGGACTTCCGGGTGGTGAAGACGCAGAAGCCTCAGACATAATGACAATATGTTGTTCTAGAAACCTACAAGGAAAAGAAACTGTTAGAATGTATAGATAAAAACAAAAAACTATAGGATCTGGAGATCCTACCACCGTGGTGCTCTCTTCTCCTGAAAAGTTAGCTTAGTTCAAAAAATCCCGGAAAGCATATATATATTTTGCAAACCTGGAAAATTCAACTAGTTATCTGGGTCCAGAGGTCTCATCACACTTAGTAAAAGAAAAACATGGGTTGAGTGATGACAAGAGACCTGGAGTCCAGAGAATTGACCTTTGGAAGGTGTGCGCAAAAAGTGAGCCACCAAACACATGTGGGTGCCACATGGGTATGCAATAAATGAAAGTTATAATGACGGTGGTGGAGCCAACTGTCTGAATGTGCAAAAAGTGAATGCCACTTGGACAAATTTAAATGTGTACATTGGACATAAATGAATGGCAAGCTAGTTTATGGAGGAGAGAGAAAACCACCTGGTTGAAACCGGCCGAGGGCCGAGTTTCAACCAGGCAGTATTCTGCATAGAGTGAGCTCACAACTTAGGAACTAGAAATGAATGTAGCATGGTGAGCTCGATAGACTACCAAGAACATATACATAGAATATACACTATACACACAGAGCTAAAGGGTATATACATGTAGAATGGAAGGATATACATCGATATACATAAAATATACAAATATACAGAACACAGAGTGACTATTTATGAAACTAGAGAATGTACAAAATATATACAACTTCACATTACTTTATAGACTAAACTACATTTGTACACAGGGCAGACAACCCTCTGGCAGAGCTGACCCACCAACGGGCGGCGAACCAGAAATATGCAAGGCAACATGAAACCCAGACATGAAAAACAAAAAGGTAGGAAAATAGAGAGGAAAGAAGGCACCAACTTGGAAATGAAGAAGGGCAAGGAAAGGAACTCATGCCATGAACATTCTGCAATAGCCTTTACCATCAAATGATCACCGCTTACCACTACAAACCACCCACAACTGTTCAGAATAGCTCACAATGGCTCGCACTGGATTCTTGCTAAATCACTCTCAAATCGCTCAAGTGTTTTAATCTTGGTAATTTGTGAAAATGACAGGTAATTTCTATTTATAGCCATGGTAAAAACAAGTTACCTTTCCTTCCGCAAAATCCGTATAGGAGACCTCCGCACTCCAGGCCCTGGGATTCCACGCAATGATATCATCTTACAAAAAGAAGACATTGTAGTGAGGAATCCTGGATTCTAGAATCCAGTTCTAAACAAAGGAAGACCAACTCCGGGACCGAGCTCCAGAGACACGAGAGAGAGAGAGACAAAAACAAAAACAACACCATGGGAAAGAAAACCCTGGGGAAGGTAAATAAAGAAAACAAAGGAAAAAGACAAGGCAAGAGCCAAAAGAAGAAAGTAGAAAGGGGGACCCAATATTTTGCAAAAAAAATGTAGGGACGGGGATGCAGGGCATAACACCAACCACAACTTTTGGTCATGCAATCTGCTAAGTACCAACCTAATCCAGCTGGTATTGAAGTCCCTCAGGAAATGCAGGGCATTAGTTAATCCTTTGACTTCCAAATGTTTGTGTTCTTCCTTCAGGTTGCCTTCTGCATCCCAAATCTTCTTATAAGCTTCATCCATCTCCATATCACCTAACTCAGTGATGTTGCAGTGAATATAAGACCTAACGTCTTCTCTGAGCAAAACCCTAGGTGGAATTTTTGAAAAGGCTCCATTTTCATCAGTTTTTGATGTGATCTCTAGGCATATCTTATATTTGGGATCTACACATGTTCTATTCTTAATCAACTAAACCACATTCCATTTATCATTCTTGATCTTAGCAGTTCTTGAGGTGGTTGCCATTGTTTTTCAAGTTTTGGGGCTTTCTTGAAATTAGGGATTTCTTGAAAATAACGATAAAGTGCTTTTGGTGGTCTTAGTACTTACTTTGATCCATGATAATTTTTAATGAACTAGTTGCTATGTGTTGAATCAACTCAAGGATGCTTCTTCTTTCTTCTCTTCAATCACTATGTTTTTTTCTTTGCTTTCTCTTTAAATTGCAGGTGCAAAATGAAGTGCTTCTGTCGACTATTTATAGGATTTTTCCCTAAGTCATCAATAAATACTTCAATGAATCATCGGGTCATAAATACAGATTCCATTGAGAAGACCGATTTCACAATCATTGTTGATGATGTTGAGGATGCTCGGGATAACTATTACCAATATTACTTTTACAGACGGATATCGGTATTTTGTCGTGACAACTTTGTGACTTTACTTTCTTACCGATGGGTGTCAGGTTCCATTGGTAATTTAACCATTTTATCTGTTGAATGACTATTTACGGTAAGTGTAAGAAGCTCATCCATTAAGTTCACTGATGATTTTTGGTATGTGTATATCGACGGGGTTGTTTCCTCAGAATTGTAACTTTTAACATAATATGCATCTTTATTATGCATATTTTGACTATCTATCAATTTTTCTAATGGAACTGATGCAAAATATGACTTAGTATAGTGCAGTTCCATACTTACTTGTTCAGATCAAGTGGGGGGTGGTGATGTCACTGGATCCATTGAATGTGGTGTCACCATTTGCATTTCTTGGTCCAGCTTCATCATTGTTTGAAGATTTTCTCCACATTTTGTCTCTAGCCCTCCAGATATCTTTAATGGTGTTTCCATTGGGATATGTTCTTGTGACAGTGTAAGCATGCCATTCTGGGGTTTGACTAGCCTCTAGACCTTTTGGTCCATGCTATCATGTATTTTGTAGCAATGTGACCATATCTACCACATGTTGTATAGTTTGTCCAAGTATTGTAATCCCATACATATTGATTATTGATTCTCTTTGGTTGATAGGGAGTTTCTTAACCTTTAGGCTTCCATGGTTGCCTTTACTTTTTCCAGCATTCTTCAGATGTGTGCCCATTCATCTTACATGTAGGATAGTATTTGTCCATGTAGGTTTCCTTCTTTAACTATTCTATCTTTGTCTTTCATTCATAAGCCTTATGTCCTTTCTTGTTACATTTATAATATAATCCTGTGAATGTAGATGTAGATTTAGGAATACCTCTCATTTTACCTCAGCATACATTTGATGTGTGCCCTTGCTTTCCACAATGCTTGCATGTAAGATTTATTGGTCTTGGATTTCCGTAGACATTTGGATTGGCTTGATTTGATGATTTTCCATTTTTGGTAAAGCCTAAACCATTGTTGTTGTTTACTCTTTGTTTTCCTTCAAGAAAATCATCCATTCTTTTATTGCTTTCCTCAGCCTTTCTGATAACTTCATTATGTTGTTTCTTAATTCTAACCTCATGCTTTTGTTCTTCATTTTCTTCTCTTAGTTAACTGAAAGCATGCACTCTTTCAATGAGTTCTATATTCATTTTGTTTGCTTCTTGAATCATTAGAATGATCTGATTTGTGATCTCATGGTGATGCTCAACATGTCTTTGAATTTCTAACTCCTTCTCTTGTATCTTTTCTATAATCTTCCTTCTTTCATCAATAGCAAGTGTTATTTTTGTTTCATCTGGTCTAGAAGAACTCATCACATCAATCATTCTTACCCTCTGGCCCTCTTGACCAATTTGCAACATCTTTATTTTCTTTGTCAGATGTTGATTGATCTCCTTTAGATTTGTGATGTTTTCTTCTGATGTATCTGATGTATTACTTGCATTTGATCCTGAAGATTCAAAGAAATCTGGAATCTCTTCTTCTTGATAATATTTTTCATTGTTCTAGGTAGTCATACCTTTCCTCTCATCCAACAACTCTCTCATCTTAATTCTAGCTTCTTTATACTATTCATAGAACATCTGTATCTCAAGATTTTTATTCTGAATATTCTTTTCAAGTTTGTACTTGTCCATTGTATGATATTTTCTCTTAATCCTTTAATCTTTTCAAGAAGAGACTTAGCTCTGATACCAATTGTTGGAATTAATGGGAAGTAGTACTGAGAGGGGAGGTGTGAATAAGTACCTCTAAAACTTTTAACACCTTTCACAATTCATCATTAGTAATCATTCATTACTTCATTACCGAACATTACTATTATTCTTTCTTATGTATGTATTATTAATTCATAATATTTGATAGTTTACAACATTCATAGAAATATTCATGAAAATGATAAACATATAAAAAAATATATGGTATTGCAGAAAACTCCTGTTAGGAAGTAAAAACTGTGGTGGGGATGGCACCCACAAAACTTCACTATCTGCAAAATGGATGGGAGCCAGTTAAGGCTTACAATTTGATGACTTCTAATGATCTACCTTGTAAGGAGTATTAAGGTGGAGACCTGTTAAGATCTACTCTGTTAAGAGCTTTAGAAACACTAATTTAAGTGTGCACTCAGTTATGAGATTTACAATAAGAATGTTAAGTCCACCTTTCTTAAAAGGATTTCTTATGCATACTGCACTTGTTAGAATGAGTACAAATGTTGACCTAACTGTATGCAATCTACAATTTCTGATTAAAAATTTATTAAAGCTCTCAAAATACAAATATCACCTTAAGTGATTGATGAATACCTTTTCTTTGCTCATTGGCAGCCTGTGTTCTTGTTCTTGAAAGTGATTTGATTCTCTTCTGTCCTTCTACATGAATTCTCTTGTCTTGTCTCTAGATGCTCTCCGTGGATACAATCTTTATTGAACAACTACAATTATCAATAGATTGAGAATCTATTTATACATTTTTTTTGACCTATTCTAGAATCATGCATTACAATGTTAACTCTTAGATCCAAGGTTTACAACTTGACCTTGATCTTTAGTTTGCATGTTTTAAATCAGTAAAACTAATTAAAATAATAATAAATACATTTCTTCCTCCACAAATAATGGATTTAAAATTAAATTAAGAAGTTATAAATACAACTTCAGCGATTTATTTGACGTGGAAAGTCAAATCCACTTTTTACGGGATGTAACTGACTATCGGTTCTTGGTCGTCGGGTTGAACTGAAATTCTGTTGGTGTTCCTTTGTTGAACTGTTCATCAGGTTCCCTTTGTTTGTCAGGTTCCTCACTTTTCTATTTTGTTGGGTTGTACTTTTTTTACTCATCGGGTTCCATTTACCTTTTGTCATCGGATAACACTGAGCAGAGTTTGTCAGGTAACCTTGGCATCGGGTAGTGTTGTGCCCTGTCTGTCGGTGTAGTGACAACCGATGGTGAAAATCATGTTTTTCTTTGTGTATACTAATGGAAAAATATAATTCCTTCAGATCTAGATGTTTTAAGTCAAGAGAATAGAGAGCCTAAGATCAAACTCAGGGAATTAGAAGATACAATCACCAATTTGAAGATTCAATCAAAGGAGAGAAATAAAGTTGTAGATGGCCTCTAAACCAAAATCAAAGATGTAGAAGAAACAATTGCCAATTTGAAAGTTCAATTTGAAGAAAGGAAGATAATTTCATTTTGTTTGAATGCTAAACTTCATGAAAAGGTAGTTGAATTCTCAAAACTTGAAGAAGAGATTATTTTCTAAAGGATAGAATTGGAGAAAATAAAGGATCAAGTTGAAAAAGTTCTAAAACTCAATTAAATCTTTGAAACGCTTGATGAAATAATTAATATTAGAATATTATAAAAGGATAAAGGAGGACTTGGACATCAAAGGTGTCAAAAATAAAAATCAAGGACTCCTAAAGATACTCCAGAGATAAAGAATAATGAATATTGTATTGAAGATTCTAATAATACCAAAGATAACACGTAGAGATTGGAAATGAACATATAAAATTCAATGACTAGAAGAAAGTTGTCAAAAGATCCTTACCTAAAAAATTGCAAATTTCAATTATTCTCAATCCTTTTAGTGTTATTGTTGCAATAATTCTAGTCATAAAGCCTTGAACTATAGAACTAGAATGAGAAGAACTAATTACGTGAATAAGATATTAGCACCACCTCATAGATATAATACTATGTGCTCTCACGCTTTTCATGGATACTTCTATACTTGCAATAAGTTTGATCATAAGGATATAGATTATAGGTCCAACCTAAGAACAAATAACTTTGGTCTAGACTACAATACTATTTGCTACAAATTTAATAACTTAGGACACAAAGCCAAATTTTATACAAGTAACATGATGAAACCATCTACTTAGAATATGAAGGAGAATACTTAGATAGGATAAAATGAGATTACAAAGGTTTGGGAAAAATACAAGATGACAATGCTGAAATAAAACTAGATACAATATTTATGAGAGCTACACAAACCCCTCAAATGGACTTAGCTAAATCATTGACTCAAGGGGAGTTGTAATTTGAAAATATTTTAACCCTATGTGAAGCATGCAATGCTGAAGTAATAATCCTAAAATAAGATTAGTAAAATTTTATCTTTAAGGTATTATGACTATGAAGTAAGACTAAGACACTA
This sequence comes from Thuja plicata, assembly GCA_018584345.1. Taxonomy (NCBI): domain Eukaryota; kingdom Viridiplantae; phylum Streptophyta; class Pinopsida; order Cupressales; family Cupressaceae; genus Thuja; species Thuja plicata. The sequence continues at coordinate 1,236,549 of MU228546.1, forward strand.
TCTCAAAGTTGTAAAGAAAATAATTGGCTTTCAAAAGATTGCAAAGTGATTATAGGTATTTGTGGTAACACAAAATAGTATTGAAATTTTTTTTTTTCAAAGGACAAGCTACTTTTAATGTAAGTCATTAGGGAATATACAAAGATTACTTATGCTTTAAATTATCAAATATGATCTCATTTTAAAGTTATCAAGTTTATCCAAGAGCCAAGGAGAGAAGAAGGATTCAAAGTTCTAGCATGCAAACCCTAGTAGCAATGTTAATAGATATTCTTAAAATTTCTTACAAAATCATAGTTTGAGAATGATTTATCATGGCATCATCAAGGGTTAACTATATATCAATCCTTTCGATGGAAGCTCAAAAGAACATATATAAATTTTTTTCTATTAGAACTGATTTTGTGGCAGCATCCAATTTCAACTCAAAGTTTTTCTCATACCATAGCATATTGGTTTACTTCATGTTTAAGAATTGCAAAGATTATGAGTAATTCTATACTGAAATGAAGTTGTGACTATCTAACATGTAAGTGAGAAGAAATAGATTTGTAATTTGTTTTAAAATTTTCGTGTGTGTGTGTGTTTTTAATTATATTTTGAGATGAAAGAGTTACAAATTCAAAAAGTTATACATTTGAAAGTATCAAAATTTTATGCAGGAGTATAATAAAAACATGAACCAAAATTCAATCTTTAAGAAAATAATTTATCTAAGGTTATTAAGAGTCTATTGTACTATTAAATTGAGTTTTATCTATAGAGACTTGATCTTACAATGATAATTTAGTCAACATATTGACTCTTTTCATGTTAAATAAATTATAACATTGATTTATACCAAAATAATAATATAGAAAATCATAAGTGTAACAAATGTTATTTTAGTGATACAATGTCCTCCATATTTGTCTGACATCAAGTGTTAGACATAAATTATAGGTCTTTCATATGAAAGGGAAATTTTTTGAACTTTACTAAAATTTCCCATAAGTTAAGTGTTTTTATGATGTCAAACTTATGTCAATCATAAGGACAAGTGAATGTGTGGTAGTAATCAAGTCTTGAGAGTTTTTAATATGAAAAATGGGAAATTCCTTGTAAGAATCAAGAATTCTTGATTTATATGTTTACCAACATGAGTAGGTTACAAATTTTAATCTAAAATCTAATTGAAAAATAGATACATAGCTAAGTAACTCAACCAAAAACCGAACCAACAGGTGATTATGGTTTCCAAGCTGAATTAAAGGTACCCAAACATACAACTACATTTCTTAAATAGAATAGTCCTTTATTTGAATTTTTAACTAAATTCAATGCAATAATCTCTACTTGGATTTAGTTAATTCACAGTTTTCTAGAGTACATAGAGAATTCATAATGGTAATATATAGTTAGAGGATTATCTATAGTTGTATGGTTGATTGGGTTATGCAAGACACAATAGTAGGACTCAAATGGAATATACTTGTTCCTTCTCTTGTCTATAATTTTTTGAAGGGTAGGGTCACAACTACATGGAAGGTATGTGAGTGACCACTGGTCTATGATTGGAGGAAAATTCTTCAAGTGATGCTCTCTCTCCTACAGATGAATTTCCAAGACTTACTTAAAAAAACAAGATTCTTGATATAGTAGTTTATATAACACTTTCTTATGCATTTAAAAACATGATTCTCTAATGCAAAGTACTTTTGTAATTTGAAAGAGAAACAAAAGTTGATCATTTCTTATTTAAAATGTTGCATATAATATAATTTCAGTGTATCAAATATAATTTTATTTTTATATTAATCATGTGATAAATATGATGTAAGAAAGAAAAAACATTCTTGTAGATTTTCTTAGCACAATTATTCTCTCTATAGTCAATAATTGTGTATTTTTTTCAAGTTAGTAGGTAGATGTTACTTCAGACAAAACAAATTAAGATATTTATTTAAATTTATAGGTTTATTTACTGTGTAGGGAATTTGAATAGTGCATCCATAAACCTTGTGTACAAAAAAAAGATGATTGTCATTCAAACTTTATATTGTCACACAATATATATA
>MU228546.1:1283981-1304598 GCA_018584345.1 Thuja plicata
GAAAACTTATCACTTCAAAGGTGTTATGGAATGTACATGCAACCTAAAACAAATTCAGAGATATTTCAAAAGGGTAATACTTCTTAGATGATAGACCAATTGACTAAGGCCTCAATCAATAGAATTTGACCATGCAAAATGAGAAAACTAATTGAAACTATAGAATATGAATCAAATCAGGAAGCATGCACATCAAACTATCACTTTGAAGAAGTACTATTGGTTTATCCAAGGGACTAATTATAAAATGATAATGAAACTATTACACATGTGAAAGAAAAAAGGACTTATCTTTATTGATTTTAAAGAAATAGTACATCTAGGTCCATGTTATAGTTGTTGATCCAAAACTTTCCAAATATGTGAAATTGTATTATATTGTATTTTCTTTACATTTTACATTATGTATATATACGTGTTTGAGTGGATTTCACATCTCTTTAAGGTGAAAAGGCACAACTCTTATTACAAATTATTTTGACAAAACAATAAACTAACTAAAAAATAACTACCTAACTTTTGGATTTGGATTTGGTTTAAAATCCAAAACACCTCATGAAAATCTAATATTTCTTTTGGAGATAGGAAATTTGATTTCCCAAACTGGGTCATTTTTAGATTTTTAAAATTTGACCATATTTATCATCTGTCGAAACCATCTTTGTAGCAGGTCTGAATTCCAATATTTTTTGAAGGCTTCAATTAGTTAGTTCTATTTATTTGTATCATAAATATTCCTTCCTTTGATCTTTTTAGTATGGAGAAACATGCTTCTTTATAATGGATTGGGACTTCTAAATTATCAAAATTTAGTGTACCACCAGTGGCTCTTTCTTGGGATGTATGCTCCTTGTGAGCAAAGTGAGATTCCAGCTATCTCTAGAGAAGCAGACCAAGTATCCACACTTAATCTGATTCAAATTGATTTGGTTCTCACCTTTAAGATTTATCTTTATACCAATAGGATCATGAAGAAATTTCATAGGAACATTCAATTAGGTGGCCCCAGGCCCCCCAAAAATGAACATTGCTTCTTTCCTTTATCAAACACATAATTTTTATCATGTAATACTTTGGATCTCCCGAATACGATGCCACCACTCTCATGGACAACATCCATTTCTTTATTAACATGCTTTGAATTTTTTTTTTCCTTTAGAAAAGTTAGTAGGTGCACTATAGTCCTTGCTAAATAGAAGATCCCCATGCATTTGATCAAGCCTACAAGTAACTAGATTAAGCTCTTCTGTTTGGATGCCTTTACATACACAATCTTCCCTATACTCAAGATGTTGTTTCTTTCACAAAAAGGATTTGGAGATAACTCACATTCAAGAACTTCCTTCTTATCAAGAATTTGATCAGATAGGATACTCAGATAATTTTCAGAACTAATCTTCAATACATTCTCTTCATTATGTTTGTTTGATTCCATCTCATCTTCACATGTATGATACAAATTCTTCTCATAGGATGCAATAATGCATGTCTCACTTTCTGAATACACTTCCCCATACATATTTTGAGTTTCATCATCTTCAAAATGATCACTAGGCTCATTGTCTTTATCATGATGTTGATGGACTTGTTTGCATATAAAATATTCTTCAAATAATGGATTCAAGGATATAGAGAACTCAGGCATATCTCCATGAGAGCTTTCATCTGAAACTTCTTCATGTTCATATGTTGTATGTAACACTATTTCATCTCTGTTATTTGATTCTTGAAATTTATCTTCTTCATCTTGTGCCCCTTGAGTATGTACTAATCCATCAACTTTCTTATCATGGTGCATTGAGAAAAAAATTTGACCACTCTTCTCAACATGTTTTTGATATTCCATGTCTAGTAAATATGAGATTTCTTTTGTACTAAGAATATCTTCTTCCTCATCATCATGGTCATTGATACCTATTTCCATGCAAATCTCACTATGTATAGATTCTACTTCAATCCGATCTAAATTTTCTTCCACTATGTCATCATTCTTTTCTTCCCTTAATACTTCACATATTTGATCAAGAAAAGCTAGTAGTTGAGAATCATGGCAGATTCCTAACTCATAAATTTTATCCATTAATTCCCTTCCCAGAGGCCCGATATCTGAAAGTATTTCCTAATAGATCTTTATCATTCTCATGAACAAATGTAGTGCAAGTTCACCTTTATATCTTTCCAAACTAAAGAATGTATCCAAAGGGGACATGTAAGATTATTCCTCTAAAATATAATTTGGCTCTCTTTCCTATCCATAGGACATGTCTTGTTCATAACACATGTTTTCTTCTTCACCACTAGCATCATGAAACATATCAAGAAACCACTGCTCAAACTGTCTCCATGATGAGATGGATTGTGTGGATAGTGATTCATATACTTGTTTGGCATTATATTTTAACATCCTAACAAATAGCCTCATCACCTGATCCTCTATAGAAACCTCATAATCTTCTATGAATGTATAAAATGCATCCAAGTGTTGTAGTGTCGATTCATCCCATTCTCTATGGAGCTTTGGTAGAAGTTGTGAAATTTTAGGGGATTGGTTATTTGGGATGCATTGAAATATCCTAAGAGCCAATGGCCTGATACCATCTGGAATAAAATGTTTTCTTTGAAATGATGGATACATTTGAAAAAAAAATCCACCATCTCCTTCTAAGTCTTCTCCCTCAGTAGAGTCACTAACTAAAATGCTTTGTTCAATAGAGTTGCCAGCTTCTTATCATAAGGAAAATACTTACTATCTTTTGAGTTCTTTTCTCCGAGTAGAGTCGTAAATATATCACCAAAGCTTCTAGGTAACATACAAAAAATGTTCTTTTGAACAACTCCCCAGCAGAGTCGCCAATCTGTTGGTGCTCAAATCAACATATTGGATTTTCTATGGACTTGCCAATCCAATGCTTGGAAACCCAAGTGATTTGGCCAACTAACAAGTCACAACCAAGGCAAGGTTAGAACTTCTACAATTCTGGCTCTGCAAAACCAAGGATGGTAGGCCTATACCTTGAATTATCCTTCAAGTTACAAGGCTTTTAATAGCAGATAAGTAACACTTCAACCTTCTCTCTCAAGTATGACAAGGCACTTGAAATAAATCTAACTGAAAGCAATATATCATGAACTATAAATTGAAATACTTTAAGTAACTGAAAGAATGTTTAGTAAATCTGTATGTAATTTGAAATGAATAGATAGATAAGATATCACAAAACTATAAACAATAAACCAAATAACTATAATCCAAATAAGCAAGAAAGACCACTGCCTTAATCAACCATGGGCAATAGAGTCACTATCATTCCAATCTTATGTTCAACCTCAGATATAGTTTTACAAGAAAACTTATCACTTCAAAGGTGTTATGGAATGTACATGCAACCTAAAACAAATTCAGATATATTTCAAAAGGGTAATACTTCTCAGATTATAGACCAATTGACTAAGGCCTCAATCAACAGAATTTAACCATGCAAAATGAGAAAACCAATTGAAACTATAGAATATGAATCAAATCAGGAAGCATGCACATCAAACTATCACTTTGAAGAAGTACTATTGGTTTATCCAAATGACTAATTGTAAAATTATAATGAAACTATTACACATGTGAAATAAAAAAGGACTTATCTTTATTGACTTTAAAGAAATAGTACATCTAGGTCCATGTTATAGTTGTTGATCCAAAACTATACAAATATGTGAAATTGTATTATATTGTATTTTATTTACATTTTAAATTTTATATATATATATATATATATATATATATATCTGTGTGTGTGTGTGTGTGTGTGTGTTTGAGTGGATTTCACACCTCTTTAAGGTGAAAAGGCACAACTCTTATCACAAATTATTTTGAAAAAACAATAAACTAACTAAAAAATAACTACCTAACTTTTGGATTTGGCTTTGGTTTAAAATCCAAAACACCTCATGAAAATCTAATATTTCTTTTGGAGATAGGAAATTTGATTTCCCAAACTAGGTCATTTTTAGATTTTTAAAATTTGACCATATTTATGCTCTGTAAAAATCATCTTTGTAGTAGGTCTGAATTCCATCATTTTCTGAAGGCTTCGATTAGTTAGTTCTATTTATTTGTGTCATAAAGATTCTGTCCTTTGATCTTTTTAGTATGGAGAAACATGATTCTTGATAATGGATTGGGACTTCTAAATTATCAAAATTTAGTGTACCACCACACTCGATGGTCAAAGTAAAAGAACAAAGTCACAGTGTTTCCAAACGAAGAAATACATAGAATTACCAACGAGCAGAGTTACAATGTTTCCCAACAAGAAAAATACAAAGTAACCCGATGGAAATAATTTTGATGTTGCCCGATGGAAAATACAAGGATGGAGATCTTGATGACAACTAAAGTCACACTGACAAAATAGTCAGTTATCACTGATGACTAACTAAAGTATTGACCGACAGAACAGAGAATTCAGAAAATGACAAAATGCCTAGCTAGTAAGAAGCTAAAGATAGAGTTAATGGATACTTATCATTGTTTTAAAGTTGATTTTTACAGTTGGCAAGAAGATATCTGTGAGACAAATTAGGAGTTATGCTTTAAATCAACTTTCCTAGATTGTTTATCATGCCAAGAATCAAGAATCAAGAACCAAGAAACAATGAATATTATGTCTATATAAGAGATGAGATTAATTCATTTTAAAAAAAAAGTGACTAAGGGGAGTGAATAGAAAGAGGATGCTAAAAAGAAATTGATGAAGAACAACTTCAGGCAGTGCTGATCAAACAAGATGAAGGAGAGCTAAGGAATTCTGCAGACAACTAATGAACAGTGAGCACAACATCCCAGCGAAGAAATTGTGGAGCACAAGGATTGAATTGATACATTGGTCAGAGAGGTAATGTACTTAAATAGATATGAAAATATGTAATTTAAGTTGCAATATGAAAAGGTCATAATGTTTCAATTTAACCATTGAAGCATCAAGTCTCTTAACCGAGCAAGACTTAACAATCTTCTATATATTGAGGTACATCTCAAGGAGTGCCAAAAAGGTTGATTCATGAAAGTAGCATTGGATATGCCTGGTGCCTATTGAAAGTCTAAGAAAGAGGCTAATTCAAGGATGGCAGCATTAGATGCCCGATACTAAGTGACAACCTTTATGTATAAAATCCTCTAAAAGGTCAAACCTAATAGTGTGTTTGTAACTTTTAACAGGGTTGGCTCTTAGTAGGGCTCACTTTAGAAGAGTGAAAATTTGGGGTATCGATCCCAGTGGTTTTTTCCCTTAACAGGGTTTCCACATTAAAATCAATGTGTTATGTGTGTATGATTCATTTATTTACTGGTTTGTATCTTACATAATTCATTCTAGATATATCGGTATACTTTGCATATTTACTGTATTTCGGTAAATAGATGACTGCTTAATGGTAAACATAAAGAAGAAGGTTTAATAGAGTAATCCAACAAGTAGTAAATTGATATAAGTTATTCAAGGCATTCATCTTGTAGGACAAAAGATAACTTGAGAAATAATTTGTGGTTATAAGTTTTGAAGGGTTGATTTAAGGATTAATTTTTGAGGCCACTGATTCACCCCCCCTCTTAGTTATTACTAACAAATTGTATCAGAGCTTGTGTGCTTAGAAGGAAGGTTTCAAGACCTAAGCCAAAGATCACAAGATGAATAGACGAGATGTGCCCAAGTTGAACAAAGATAAATTTTCTTCATGGCAGAGTAGGATAAGACTCGACTTATCAGGTATTGGTAATGATGTTACTCAATTCCTAGAAACTAAATATGTGTTGGCCACATGAGCACCAACAGTTGAACAAATGAGAGAGAACCATGAACACAATAGCATGATAATAAATCTTGCTTCCTCACTCTCTGATGCTAAATTTGAAGATGTCAAAGAATGCAAAACTGCAAAGTAGATGTGGGACAAATTGAAGCTTGTACATGGTGGTGACAAAAAAATTTTGAGAGCCAAGGAAGAAAGCCTTAGAGGAAAGTTTGATGATCTCAAAATGAAACAAGGTGAAAACATCACTCAATATAGCACAAGAATCCAAGAGGTATTCAATGCTATCTGAGGAGTTGGAGGTGTACTAGAAGAAGATACAGTGGTAAGTAAAATTCTAAGAACCTTATTGCCTACTTATGCTATTAGAGTATCTACCATTCTAGAAATGAGAGTAGTAGAAAATAGAAATGTTACTCTAGATAGTTTAATTAGAAGACTAATTTCATTTGAGATGAATAAATTTAATAATAGTGTCTTACCAAACATAGAGTTTGCATTCAAAACTTGTATGAGAATAAGTAAATCAAGTCATAAAAACACTATGAAAAAAGATAGTGATAGTGAAAGTGAAGAAGATGATCTTGATGAAATTGAAGCACTTATGGCTAGAAGAATGCAGAGAGGCAAAGGTAAATTACCACTTGTTTATTTTAATTGCAAAGAAATTGGACACTTTGCTGCAAGATGTACTAACAGAAGAAAAGATGATAGAAGTAATGACAGATCATTTGAAAAGAAGTTTGATAGAGGTGACTATAGAAGCTACCAAAAATCAGAAAGAAGAGATACCCGAGACTATAAGGAAAAAGGAAAGAAGGACATTTACCTAGAAAAATGCAAGGATGATGATACTGACACCGAATATGACGAAGATATCAAGATAGTGTTTGTAGTTGTAAAGGATGTTTTAGATGATGATGAAGAAAGGTATGTAGAAACAACTCTCATATCTAAAATTAACAAAAATTATGTTAGGATCATAGATAGTGGATGCAATAACCATATGACCGGTGATAAGAAAAAGTTTGAGACTTTTGAATACTATAAAGGTGGTTCAGTAAGAATGGGTAAAGACACAGCTTGTCCAGTTGAAGGTAGAGGAACAATAATGTTGAATAACTAGTTAAAATGTGAGAATGCTTATTGGGTAAATAGATTGAATTATAATCTATTGAGTGTTTCTCAGTTGAATAATTTAGGTCACAAAGTAGCATTTGAAAATAAGAAGGCAAAGATCTTCAATAAATCTGGAAATCTGATTGGTACCGATGAGTAGACAAAAGGTAACTTATTATATCTGAATGATAATGAATCCACTTGTTTGATTGCTACAAATGAAGACATATGGTAATGGCACAAAATATTTTGTCATGTGAACTTTGACAACATGATAAATATTAGCAAAAAGGAAAATGTTAGAGGCTTACCGATGATGACCAAGCCTGACAATATCATGTGTAAGAATTGTCAAAAAGGTAAAATGACAAAGTCTAGTTTTAAAAGAAAAACCCATACATTTGATGCAATTATATAATTAGTCCATACTGAATTATGTGGACCTATGAGGACAAAGAGTTATTATGGAGATAGATATTTTATTCTCTTTGTTGATGATTACTCTAGAATGATGACAATCATGTTTCTAAAAAATAAATCATAAGCATTTAAGATGTTTAAATGGTACAAAGAAATGGTTGAGAAGCAGTAAGGAGCTAAAATGCTTAAGGTCAAATAGAGGAGGGGAATTTATTTCAGATGAATTCACTAACTTTTGTAATGAGCATGGAATCAAAAGACAGGTCTCTGCACCAAGGACACCACAATAGAATGGAATTTCTGAAAGAAGGAACATATCCATAGTTGATTGTACAAGGACATTGATGATAAAGGAAGGCATCACCCAAATCTTTTGGAGGGAAGCTATCAGTACTGTTGTTTACACATTTAACATAGTACAATTGAAGAAAGACACCAAAAAGACACCTTATGAGCTATGGTATGGATACACACCCAATGTAAGTTATTTCAAAATTTTTGGCAGTCAATGTTATATCTTAAAGGATGATAGAAATGGAAAACTTGATTCCAAGAGTGATGAAGGAATTTTTCTAGATTATTCTACGAAGAGAAAGGCTTATAAATGTCTAAGCAAAGCCTCTAACAAAATTATTGAAAGTGCAAATGTAGAGATAGGTGAATTTACAGAGAAGAATGAATAGGAAAGTACTAAAGAAATAGAGGACTACAATAAGTTCACTTACAATGAGGAACCTGACACTCTACCCTACCAACAATGTAGAGCTCCTGAGCAAGAGATCATTGCACCCAAGCATCAGGCTGCAAATATCGACGATCAAAATATTGCTCAAGATGATGCACAAATTGATGAAGAACAAAATGATGATCAAGCTGATAGACAAAGAGCTATACCTATACTTGCAAGATATGTTAGAAAGAACAATCCAAAGGACCAGATTATAGGAGATAAAAGGGATGGTATGAGAACTAGAAGTAAGTCTCTAAATAAAAGATGTCTTATTTGTAATTATGAGCCCAAATATGTCAATGTTGCACTAGATAATGATGAATGGATTAGTGCTATGAATGAGGAGACTGAACAGATAGAGAAAAAAAAGACATGGACACTTGTACCAAGGCCAAATGATAAGAATATCATTGGTACAAAATGGATATTCAGGAATAAGTTGAATGAGAATGGAGAAATCACAAGGAATAATGAAATACTAGTATGCAAGGGGTATGCATAAGAAGAAGGAATTGACTATGGAGAGACCTTTGCACTATTGCTAGGATAGAAGGAGTAAGAATATTACTTTCTTATGCTGCATATAAAGGATTGAAGGTATATCAAATGGATGTCAAGTTTGCATTTCTAAATGGAATACTTGAAGAAGAGGTATACATTGAACAACTAGAAGGGTTTGTTGATCTAGACAATAGGGACATGGTATGTAGACTTCACAAAGCCCTGTATGGATTGAAACAAGCACCTTGAGCCTAGTATAAAAGACTTCATTCCTATATAATAAGTATTGGATTTGTAAGAACTAGTGAAAACAATAATCTTTACTTGAAGGAAGATACTGATGCTAACACTTTTTTTGCTGAGATATTTGTTGGTGACATCATATTTAGAGGCAATGATATGCTATGCAAATCATTTGCAAATGAGATGAGCAAAGAATTTGAGATGTCTATGTTTGGAGAGATCAAGTTCTTTCTTGGTCTACAGATCATGCAACAAGGAGAAGTTGTTTTCATTACACAATCCAAGTACATCAAAGAAGTACTGAAAATATTCAAGATGGAAGAATCCAAACCAGTTGGAACATCGATGAAAACTAGATGCAAAATGACAAAGGAAGACAAGTCATCAGAGGTAAATCAAACTTTGTACAGATCAATGATTGGAAAACTCATGTATGTTGTACATACTAGACCATATATTGCACATGTAGTAGGAATAGTTGCTAGGTTTTTAGCTAATCCAAAAGATTCACATATGACTGCTATGAAAAGAATCCTAAGACATCTAAAGAATACCGAGGAATATGGCTTATGGTATAGAAGAGAAGGAAAATTTGAACTTCATGTCTTTACCAACGCTGATTGGGATAGAAATATTGATGATCAGAAGAGCACAACTAGAGGAGCATTCTTCATGGGTGATAGACTTGTCACATGGATCAGCAAGAAACAAGGATGCATCTCACAATCTACTACAGAAGTAGAGTATATTGCTACTGTTGCAAAATGCTCAAATATTGCATGGATCAAATAGTTACTAGATGATATGCATATGCAAATTTTAGAACCAGTAATTATCTAATGTGATAATACAAGTGAAATTAACATTTCCAAAAATCTAGTCATGCATGCTAAAACAAAGCATATTGCCATCAAGTATCATTATTTGAGAGAACAAGTTTAGAAAAAGGAGGTGATACTTGAGTATGTGCAATCAATGGAACAATTAGCCAATATCTTTACCAAACCATTGCCCAAGGATGCATTTGAGTACTTGAGAAAGAGACTAAGGGTCAGACCCTTGTCTACTAGTCAGTAAGCTGACTAGAAGGCTGCATCAGCCTACATATTATCATAATATCATTCATGATTGATGCAAGAAAAGAGATGAAATTCAAAGCTACATCTATATACAAATAGGTATATATCATCACCAAGCACCAGAGCATATTATTGTATTCCCGATGGATAAGGGAAATTCAAGGAATATATTATGGATGGAGAGAAAAGTATGCTTGACATTAATGTCAGATATTTGTGAGATATTTGTTTGGCATTGTTGTAAAAGGGAGAAATATTATCCATATTATCACATCCTTCTATAAAGGGAGAGAGATTATCCATTATCACATTACTCCAATAGGGAGAGATTATATCCTTAGGGAGAGAGATTGTATGGAAATATTATACAGAGGGAGAGTTGCTAACAAGTGAAACAAAAAACATTAAAAGAAAAGAAAATAGTAAAAGGGACAGAGTTTGACATAGAAGGAGAACACATAAAATTAGAGAAAGAAAGATTCTACATCCATCCAGTGAAGGGATTGAAGACAGATAAAAATCCTGCAATATTCAAATCAAAGCTACTTGAGCTTACCGAAAACTAGACATTTGTAATAGTTACATTAGGAAAGATTGATGAAACTGTATATTTCATATTGTATTAGAAATAGTATAGATGATAATATAGTATGTTTCCATCAATGCCAAAGGGAGAGATTGATGACATGTAACTGATTAAATGTTTGAAGATGTTAAGTTGATGATCATGCAAGGCATTAAATCAGTTAATGTATTGTATTGTCATTGATGTCAACTTAATATAATTTGTATGGTCATGGAGATACTGCCAAAGACTTCAAAGAACTCATGAATCAAGGATATGCTAATTAGTAATGCATACAAGTCTAGTATTCACTAAGTGACTGAATACACCGATGAAGTGCACCCAATGATCAAAGTAAAAGAACAAAGTCATAGTGTTGCTTGATGAAGAAATACACAAAATTACTAATGAGCAGAGTTGCAATGTTTCCCGATGAGAAAAACATAGAGTAACCCGATGAAAAGAATTTTTATGTTTCCTGACGGAAAAGACAAGGATGGAGATCCCAATGAAAAATGAAGTCAGACCAATGGAACAGTTAGTTATCACCGATGACTAACTAAAGTATTGACTGACATAACAAAGAATTTAGAAAATGACAAAATGCCTAGCTGGCAAGAAGCTAAGGATAGAGTTAACATATATTTATCATTGTTTTATTCATCCAAATAAAGCCAGAGATAAGTAATTGAATTAAAGATGATTTGTACAGTTGGCAAGAAGATATCTGCAAGACTAATTAGGAGTTATGCTTTAAATCAAATTGGATGGATTGTTTATCACGCCAAGAATCAAGAATCAAGAAATAATGAATATAATGTCTTTATAAGAGACGAGCTTAATTCATTTTTTAAAAAAAGGGATTAAGGGGAGTGAATAGAAAGAGGACACTAAAAATAAACTGATGAAGACTTAAGGAGAGCTAAGGAATTCTGCAAAAAACTGATGAACAGTGAGCACAACATCATAGAGCACAAAGTGTGGATCACAAGGATTGAATTGATACATTGGTCAGAGAGGTAATGAACTTAAATAGATCTAAAAATCTGCAATTTAATTTTCAATATAAACAGGTCATAATGTTTCAGTTTAACCATTGAAGCATCAAGTATCTTAACCAAGCGGGACTTAATAGTCTTCTATATATTGAGGTACATCTCAAGGAGTGCCAAAAATGTTGATTCATGAAAGTAGAATTGGATATGCCCGATGCCTATTGACAGTCTAAGAAAGAGGCTGATTCAAGGATGGCAGTATTAGATGCCCAATACTAAGTGACAACCTCTATGTATAAAATCCTCTTACAAGGTCACACCTAATAGTGTGTTTGTAACCTTTAACATGGTTGGCTCTTGATAGGGCTCACTTCAAAAGAGTGAAAATTTGGGGTATCGGTCCCAGTGGTTTTTTCCCTTAATAGGGATTCCAAGTTAAAATCCATGTGTTATGTGTGTATGATTCATTTCTTTACTATTTTTTATCTTACATAATTCATTCTGGATATATAGGTATACTCTGCATATTTACTTTATTTCAGTAAATAGATGACTGCTTATTGGTAAACATAAAGAAGAAGGTTTAACAGAGCAATCTGACAAGTAGTAAATAGATATAAGTTATCAAGGCATTCATCTTGTAGGACAGAAGATAACTTGAGAAATCATTTATGGTTATAAGTTTTGAAGGGTTGATTTAAGGATTCATTTTTGAGGTAACTGATTCAGCCCCACTCTTACTTATTACTAACAGGAGTCATGTCCATCTTGTATTCTCCCATACCTATTTCTTCAAGTTTTAAGGTTTTCCCAAAGCTTTTCATCACCATGTCCTTGGTAGTATTAGGTGCAATCTCATATGTAGCCTCCTTGTTATGCGGGATCATACTACCTACTTTGATATTTTTGCAAGTGTAATTGATGTCTGTAGGAATTGTCACTTCCACCCTGTTATGTGGGAACTTGATACACTGGTGGTAAGTAGATGGCACAACTTATATTTCATGAATCCATGGTCTCCCCAACAAGATGTTGTAAGCTAGGGGTAGATCCAAAACCTGATAGATGACATTTCTTTGACTCAGCCTGACTCTGATGGGTAGAATAATAAGAGATTTAGAGGATCTTTCTTCCTCATCATAAGCTTTGATAGCTATTTTTCTTCTAGAGTCAATGGTCTATTCTGAGAGAACCAATTTCTTGATCATATTAAGGGTACAAATATTCAATCCTATGCCTCCATCTATCAATATGTGTCTAACACAAAATTTATGAATAAGGACTTCAATATGGAGGGGTTGATTATATGGATGGGTCAATGATTTATCATCTTCTTCAGAAAAGGAGAGGTAATGTGGTGCTAAGATTTGATTGACCATCGCTTGTAATTTGTCTATATCATGGTACTTTGGTACATTTGTGTCATGTAGGGCTTTTTTTAGGATTTCCCTATGTACTGTGGATCTTTTAAGTAACTCAAAAATCAAAATTTTAGCAGAGGTTCATTGCAATTGGTCCACCAAGTCATACTTTGCTGCAGGAATAGTAACCATGTATTTTGCTGCTAGTTTAGGGATAGTAACAATAGGAACCTTGGAGGTTGATGTTGGTTTTGGGGAAGAATTGGGTCCTTTGATCCTAACCTGTGCTTGGCTTTGAGTCACTACATTCAATTGGAAAGAAACACCTTTGATTGTGACCACATTAATTGATTCAATTTTAATATCTATTATATTGATCACATTATCATTATTGGAATAGGTGTAGTTTACTTTATTACCTTTTCCTTTAGATGCTTCTCCTTTCTCATACTTAGGGAATGGTTTGTTAAATGTTGCATGATCTTCATTGGTAGTGTATCCTTCCACTTTGATCTTACCTCCTTCGATAAGGTCTTGGATAACATGTTTAAGCTTAAGATAGTTGTTAGTCTTGTGTCCTTTATTCTTATGAAAGACACAGTAAAAGTTATCATACCACCACCTAGGGTTGACCACTGGTTCCCATGGTTTGGAATCTAGGATTGTGAAAAATTTATTGTCTAATAGTGTCTTTAAAATAGTCTTGAGAGGTTCTCCCAAAGGAGTGAATGTTCTTTGAGGTTTTGAAGTCCATGGCGACCCTTGTTATTATCATTGTTTGATTTAGGTATGGGGTTCGTTACCTTGGTATCTTTTCTTGCTTGCATGCTGTTAGTTAGATTGAACACCTCAGGTTTAGGAAAAACATTGGATGTGTCTACTACGCTATCATTGACAACATTTTTGTTTTGCTTCCACCATTTAGGTTTGGAGTTGGAGTTGTTAGGTTTGTTCTCACTTTGAAGAGTGATCTTACCCTTTTTGACCATAACTTCTTCAATACAGAGGGTGTTCTTGATCATCCTATCAAAGCTAGGGGAGTCTTACATTTGCAACATGTAGTTCAACTCAGGTACCAAGTTATTGACAAAGATTTCCATTTTCTCAGATTTGGGAATAGTTCTTGAATACCATGCAAAGATGTTTCTCCACCTTTGTAGAAAGTGGGTAAAGGATTTGCTAGTATTTTGTTTAGTATTGGATAGATCCATCATAGTCACTTCATGCTGGATATTATAGGATTAGTGTTGGATAAACTGTTGAATTAAATCCTCAAAAGTTTTGAATTTGGGTGTAAGTTTTGAGAACCATTCCATGGTGTTGCCTCCTAGACTTCCAAGAAAAATCTGCATGAGGTATGTAGGTTCATGCATGTACTCTATGCTAAGAGCACAAAATTCTCTAACATGGTCATGTAGATCGGTCTCTCTCGTATACTTGTCTTATTTTGGTTGTGCCATGTTGGGAGGGAATGGAACCATAGTGATACTCTTGTCGAAAGGAAATGGACAAATGGAGTCTATAGAGTATTTCACTTTGGGTTTAGCCTTCTCTTTATTGAGAGTGGCAAGCTCTATTTGCATTAAGGTAAGTTGTTTGGTGAGAATAGAAATAGGAATGGGTATCTCCTTTTCCTTTAGTTGTTCCACATCATAATCCTTAGGTAACTTTACGCCAATGGATGCTAGATGGAGAAATTATTTCTCTTTATCTTCGTTAATAATCTTTTCCATTATCTTGTGGAATCTCTTGCTCTATTTGATTTTATTGTATTCTTCTTGAGTGATGTCCTCTTCACTGCCTGATTCAAATAGAGGACGCTGAAATGTGGTTTCTTCTTCTTCATATATATCTTTGTGCTTTTGATTTTTTCTATTGTCATATTTGTCAAAAGCCTCACTCCATCCACGAGTGGACCTCTCCATTTATGGAGAGTCTAGATCAAGTAGGGAACTGTGATATGTTTCTCCTTGAAAGTGTGGTGATTTAGGAGGTACTTTTGATCCTTTCAATGTGTACTTGTTGTGTCTTGTGTTAACCATGTATCTGCATCTCAACTTCATCAAAGTTTTCCTGATAGTGTCAGGTAGTATCTAGAATCATTTAAGTGACTGTGTTTAGGTGGAAGTATCATTTGTATCTTGGTGGAAGTAAATGATTCTAGTGTCAGAGGGTTAGAATGCACTGATAATGAGCTGGGAACCAAGTTGTTGTAAAAAGTGAATAGACCACACATATTGAGATGGATTGCGAGAAACTGACAAGACATGCAAGGTAGATGTCTGAAAAAGTGTTTTGACACATCAATAGGGAGACTAGAAAATACAATAGGGATGGACTAAAGAGCCAAAAGGGTATCCAAATCAACTGAGTTTTCTTGAGAAACTATTTTGCAAGTGCCCACTGTCCCAGATGCAAGCTCCTAGATGCTAGCCAAGAAATATAGTATGTGAGCTTCTGATGACCCTAGATGTGAGATTAAACCCTAGATGTGATGATGTGCTAACCAAATACGAGCCAAGATACTAGATGAAAGCCAAGATATCAAATACAAGCCAGGAAATTTAGGATACAATTTTCTGATGTCTCTGTCAGATTTTGTCAGTTTTGAAAAATTTGTTTTGAAAGTGTGTGAAGTCTATTTGATTGTAGATTGCATTCTGAGACCTATCAATGGGTGAAAAATACATGTGTAGACCAAGGATTGAATTTTTTTCTTGTTTGAAGGTGTTATCTTTTTAATGATTTTTAGTTACATCAAACATTGTTGCATTGTTAAAGGGTGAACATACACATCCTTATGCCCTATTTTCTAGGTGGATGATGAAAATCCTTGCTTGTTGACTTAGGTACACACTCAAATGCTAATCAAAATAAAACCATCACTAAGCACACAATGGCTCCATTAATGATGCTATATTAGCCGGCTCCAAATGCTCTAGTCATGGAGCAATTACTTTTGCCTTGAACAAGGATTATCACCCTTTCAGGGATGAATCAGGTAGTTTGTCTATAAATTTTTTCATTTATGTTGGGGAAATATATTCAAAACCATCTCCCATAGAATTACACAAGGAAAAATTGAGGTGTATAGCCCTATGAGTAATCAAATATGTGTAGTCTCGCAAGCAAGATTCAAGCGGCTCTACTCTACACATACCGAAGCATGTTCAAGGAATGATGTCAAAATTCCAAGAACAAAATTGGCTCCATCTTCTGATGCTTTGGCCTATGAGGAGACAATTATTTATAATGAGTTGGAAGGGTTGGTGTAAAACCTATCCTCACTTGGGTCATTCCCAGGAGATTGTTTCCTTAACTGGCAGGCCCTCTACTGTTAAATATGCATAAAAAGGATTGGCAACCGTAGGATGGTTAGTACCTATCATTTTCTCCCAAAACACATCAATCAAAGATTTTTAAACTAAAGAAAGCATGAGTAAGAAAAGTTTGTTTTTGTTCAGTTATCCACAATGTTAAATGACTTTCTTGTTCAGTTACTATCCTGAATTAGACAATGAAGATTTGCTTGTTCAATTAATCCACAATGTTAAGTTCTTTGTGTTGTTCAATTTCTGTCCCAAAAAAGAATTAAATGATGTATTTGTTCATTTAGCCCACAAATTTAGTGCTTTTAGTTGTTCATTTACTGATCCAAAAGAAATTTAGTTTTGTTTTCCTTGTTCAATTCTCTCCAAATTCCTTTCAAATCATAAACTAATTTGTGAGTTTTTGATTTTTCTTAAAAGGAAAAGAGCATATTCCTCTAGTCAGCTTAGTAGAAGATTATAAAATGTAATTAGTTTGAAAAGCATGAAGAGAGAATTCAAGATGGGGGTTTGGCAACCTGAAAAACCACAAGTTAGTATTCTTTGTTCTACTCCCAAGAGAGTCTCTGACAATGATCTACAAACATGAGTTAGGCTGCTTTAAAAGAAAAAAACCAAAGTGATCAAACTATTAGAGGTTAGGAATGAAGTATGCAAGATTTTTAACTAGATGTGATCCTAGAAACACATGATGCGATACCATAAACCAAATGTGAGCCCTTGACTAGATGTGATCCTATACTGGAAATGACCTAGGAAATCCCAGATGCGAGCCTCAATTTCTGTGGTGCGGGGGCGTATCTCAGATGCGAGCTTCTACTACAAGAAATGACTCTGGACCTAAAAACTGGGAGGATAAATCTGTAAAAAATGGAGTTAAAATGAGGCAAAATCTAGAATTGGGCCCCATAATGGGTTCCATAAATGTTTGTGTGAAATATTGCACCTATTACCTCTGACACAACACTTCAATAGATCATTACGTTAGTGAAAAAGAGGTTAGTAAAGCATGAAAATCCACTAAAATCAACCTATTGCTTTCTAACCAGGAGGAGTGTGAAAAACAACATAATATCCCTCAGATTATGTCTTTTCCAGTGACATATACAACCTAGCATGAAAGATTCTATTAAAAACAAGAAAGATATCTAAATAAAATGCATATTAGTTCTAGAAATGAAGATAATAACAATGCATGAAAATGGAAACTAAATGTTACATGAATCTATATAAATCCTAACAACATAACAATGCATTTTCAATCTAAAATGAAGGCTTATTTGTGCTCAAAAACTCCTTCTACTTATAGAAGAAATGAGAAGAGAGAGGGGGGACAAGGGTCATTAACAGAGTTGCAAAAATCACTAATGGGGTGTAAGAGAAATAAATGCTAAAGGCATTCAAGAGGCATGGGCTTAAGGAATATGCATTAAATGCAAGCATTTAAGAGGCATGGAGAGGTCATATGCATTAAGTGCAAGCACTTAAGAGGCATGGAGAGGATGTAGATTCAAGCTTGAGAAAGTTGACTTTCTCAAGTGGGTTGAGTTCTTAATCACATATTTAGGAATGTGACATCATTAGGATGTGAGTTAGAGTGGGATTAGGATTAGGATTAGACTTAGCATGGGGTGAATAGGTTGGGATGGGTTTGAACCCAGGGTCAAGGTGGTTGAGGTAGGTTAGGTTAGGCGTTTAGGGGAATATTAATGAAATGATTTATGTAAATAATTCATTCAAAAATATGAATATTAATTATTTAAGCATTTGATTACTTTACATAATTAATTAGGACTATAGCCAATTAATTCGATTAATTTAGGCTACAAGATAGGATTTGCAAGTGATTTGATATAATAGGGATTTATTTAATTCCTCTTAAATTAATTACCTCGGCCCTGTTTGATTTAAAAATGATTTGCATTAAATTGATTTGATTTTGATTGGCTAAGGTGATTAATAAAATTGAGTAATTAAATCACTTAGGAGATTAAATCTGATTCGAATGAATTATGTTAGCCGATTGAAGAGTTGTCTGAACATAATTTGGGGTATGATCACACTTACGGAAAATAGGGTCTATGGTCAGAGCAGACCAAATATAGGTGGTTACATTAGGTATAAGCTACATACTCTTAATCACTAATACTTTAAGTTACATTTTATGTAATACCTTCTAGGATGTTTGAGAGTGGTTTCAGCCTCCTAGGAGTTCAAATAAAGATTCTAGATTTTGAAGGTTTTAGAAAATTTCAGACTTAGCCAAATTTTAGGAATCAACATGTTTTCTGCAATCTGATCTTGTTATGATGTATTGTGGTTTGAGTTGGTACCAAAAGGCACTGGTTATATGTTTTTTTAGAAATTTTTTTGCTTGGTACATTTTGATGTCTTCCTATGTGTTATTTACCATCTTGAATGCCAGATTAGGGTTTAGGACTATCTGGTGGACTAGGGTCAATCAATGATCCCCTAAACCCAATCCTAGGTTACTATGATGTTATAATTTATTTTTTATGAGTTTCATGATGTTATTCTGTTGTTGAGAATCCTTTTTGATGCATTCAATGCAATGTGGATGAGTTTTATCTATCTATGTACTCGATTGCAATTTAGGGTTGTCCAAAGGATTCAAGACAACTAGTGCTTTTCTAAACTCAATCATTTTGTAAACACTTGTGTACCTATGGTACTTATCTTTATCTGTATTGATGATTTATTTTAGGGGTAGGGAACCTAAGAACACTAGGTGAGTGGCTCACAGTTGGGGGTCGGGGCCCTAGGTGGCTA
The DNA here is from genome assembly GCA_018584345.1 of Thuja plicata. Classification (NCBI taxonomy): domain Eukaryota; kingdom Viridiplantae; phylum Streptophyta; class Pinopsida; order Cupressales; family Cupressaceae; genus Thuja; species Thuja plicata. Next base: position 1,302,916 of record MU228546.1, read on the forward strand.
GTACCAAGATAATCCACTGGTGATTTATTTAATCCAGTGAAAACATTAATAAAATTATGGGAAGGGGTACTACACATTAACTAAGATAAACCTTTCCCATGCCGGTAGTGCTAGTATAGGCTACAAATGTGAGTGGGAGAAGGTTCTATTGTGAAATCACAATCGAACAGTCTCATCCCTATGAGAGATGTTCAGTTCCGCATGTGCCTACTTGGGGGCCGGGGCCTAGAGTGGCTTACTAGGATAACCTAAGAGATGAGAGCTATGTGATGACAATCACCTATAATGTGTCTTAGAGTTCCTACCAATGTGCTTTATGTCTTTGTGATCTTCTTGCATTTTTGAGTTATGTTTTGTTTTGGGAAAAATAGTATCCTCTCCTTAGGAATATCCTAGTTACCTTCTTGCATGGACCTCGGTCTCTATCTCCTGGCATGGGGGAGTGGAATCTTTATGGATCCACATTTTTGGGTGGTTAATCTTTATATCAAGGTATTTTTCATGGTTAGACGGATCTTCTTGGCTCCTGTTCCTTCTGGATTTTTAGTTTTGAAGACTTCTTATTGTATATGTAAAGATGTACTTATGTATGTTCATTCTTGTAAAAGAAATCTCTTGTAAATCATTGGATCTGATGATATGCTGTATATCAATGTAATTCAAAGAAATGTATAAGGGAATGTGTAGATCTAGGTAAAAGGAATGGGAAATATTATATGTTATCAATATGAAAAAATAATTGCTTAGGGTTTTTATTCACATATCTTTTATTACTTTTTGGTATAATAAATGATCTTAGACTTAATATGAAATAATGTATTTCTGAATGAATGTGCTATCTCTTGATGTATGGTTGTGGAAAACTATTATGAGTTAATGAATATATGAATAAATAGCTATAGAATCTAATATTGGATTATGGTTACTATGTTTCATAAATGCATATGAAATAATAAATTATATAAGGCATTGCATAACCATCCAATGTTTATCTTTCACCTGAATGCTTAATGAATAGTGTAAATAATGACATAAGTTTAGTAAAGGATAACTCACATGGATGCATGTTAAAATATTAGGATTGATGGTAAGATTATACATGTAACTTAATGTTAAGAGTAAAGGAACTAATTGCAAACTTATATTAATCAATCACTGCCTTAATGGTCTAATAATTAGATTAGATTAGATTATGTTACTTGAATAATAGTGTTAGGGAACCAATGAGGACTTAGAGTAGTACTAATATTTCATTGAGAAAAAAATTCACATCTCTTACTAGTTAGTTGGCTTTTCCTCTTGGGTTCCCTGGTGGGGCGTGACATCTGTGTATCACAACCCTAGGTTCTACACTGGGAACTCTAGGACTCATAGCTCACCTATATATAACATTGAAAATTGTATCTTTGTCTCATTTGTTTTCATTTTTATGCCAGCAAAATTTGAATCTTAGGAAATGATGACTTTGTTTCTTGTATTTATGTTACATTGCCTTATAAGGGTACACCTATTCCTCTATAATTGAGTTATATTATAACTTATGTTTTTTGCATTCGGAGATCAATGATGTGTTAAATGGATGCTTTCTATAAATATAATTTTAAGGAATTCCTTATACTTGTGTGTGTGATCTTTTTGTTGATAAATGACATTGTTATCTCTAGGAAAGCAAAAAGTAAAAAG
>MU228546.1:1304868-1334964 GCA_018584345.1 Thuja plicata
AAATAAATGATTGTGGTAGTACTTGATTTTATTCTTATAGGATTGGAATGGTAATAATTAAAGTTCATGGCTAATAATTTGTACCTAGGAAAGATGTGAAAAATTTGGTGTCGTGTCTTGGTTTAAAATTTGAAAATGAATTTTTCTCTTATTATTGGCAAAAGATGAAAGAGAGTGGTAGCATAGATCATTGTGTAAAAGGAGAAACAAGGACACAAGAGGGGATGAGGTTGTAATAGATAGTTTGCTATATAATAACAATTTGAATGATCTCTCTCTTTCACTTGTCTTGTGACTTCTTGAAGTAGGAACTTGAAATGTAAGGTACCAATAATTTATTGCCATATGCATTTCTCTTTGTCTCTCTCTTCTCTCTTAAGACATAAGTTTTGAAGGACTAAAATTGTTTAGACAAGGCAATAATATATCAATAAAATTTGCAAATACTCAATTAAGAGACCCCTGGGTGAAGGACCTATATCCCCATCTTTTACCATAGGCTATAATTTACTTTTTCATTTTGGAAGAATAATTTTTATCCTTGTCTTGGTAAGAAGCTATATTATTTATGCATGCCACGTTAATTTGCATAGAAAATGAGTTAAGCTAACATAATCAAACAATTCTAGAAAAGAGTATGTATGACAATGAATTATCTATACTAATGATGGAAGTTGTTTTTATTAATTACATATATTTCTAGATGCCTAGTGATTGGTTAGGATCCTAGCAGAGTATTATGGAAACAAATTCAAGTTTTATATACATTGTGATCAACACCTTAGTAGTAATTAACAAAACTAAGTGATTGACTAAGTATGAATAAGAAGTTATTGTGGCAAATAAATGCTATAATAATATTGTTATGTATGTTACTCAATATGGGATTATCTCAAAAAGATTACTGGGTATAAGGGCAATGTTACAAATAGGTAAGGGGTAGAAATTAAATTTATGTACATTAGTTAATGTTACTGATTTAAATGTTGTGGTTATGAAGATAGTAGTAGGAATCATGTGCTTTTTCCTCTCTTGATGGATCTATAATCATTATGAAATAGGGAACTTGAAAGAAATCTTGTACATTGTTGTTTGAAATTAATTAAATGCTATATGGAATTGCCTAACATGAAAATTTGGGAAATTGATTAGATCTCCTCTAGGGGTGTGAATGCATTTTGGAAATCTAACCCTACAATTATTATGAAAGATGACTTCGAAAATATGTATTATAAATGTGTATGTGTCCTAAGTATTGAAATTATATTTACATCTTGATGAAAAAGAATACTGTTTACTTGCTAAAAGAGGTTGTTTTATGTCTTCCAAAAGATCTCTTATAAAATTGTGCTTTATCACAAAAGGCAAGTGTATGGATTGTTTTAGTTTCATGATTACAAACCTAAGTAACAATTGTTTGATGTATTACCTTCATGAACATAATAAGTATAAATGTTATTTACCCCTCTGTGTTTAACATTAATAGTTGGTAAGGCATGCAATTTTTAGAACCCTATTTGAAATAAAGTTCCATTTGTTGTATTGTGTAGGATTAGATTGTGTCTCAAAAATAGAAAAGTTATCAGAAATTCGACCTTTTATGTTGGCTACCATAGATAGGAAAATTTTATATTGTGTAAGGAAGTGACAACTTTTATTGGTAGAACACACATTTGTCTAATACACTAATGTTAATAAAACATGAATACTTTGGATTTTCAAGTTGATAATAGTAATTTTGAAGTAATACTCTAATCTTAGTATCTGTTGACAAACTTATTACATAAAGTAAAAGAATCAGATAGGTAATTATTTTGAAAGTCTCTTACCATTAGAACCGATTTAATCTACACTATAATTACAATAAGATTTATCATCATTCTTAATTTGAGAAGTATGCATATAGTCATTAAAACTAGGTACTAGAGTAGTAATATTGCAATTCTATTTGATAACAGTTTACAGCTTATGTGTATAGTTCATTTCATCTCTTCTGACTTGCAGTAGTAAGTTGGATCTAAGGGAAGGATGATGTAATACCCCTCTAACCCTAATACAAGTTTTTGAATTAATTAAGATCTTAGATGTTTCCTTATAGCTTAATACTTGTTTTTGTGTAAGTTGTTTATAATGATTTCATTGGCTTGTACGTGCAAATTCTAATATCAAACATATTGTCTGAAGGTATAATTTATGTATGTGTTTGTCTCCATGTATTTATAAAAGACCTTCAATACCTTTCTTAACACAGCTAGGATGTTATGTGATATGTGTTGGATGGATAGAGATATATTCTTCTATTAAGGTTACTTTCAATGAATCTTGTATGTCACTTAATGCTTTAGGATATTTATTATGATTCTAGCAATTTATTATTAGTATTGATTATTGGCTAACCCAATTCTCAAGATTCTAACCCTCATGTTACATTCCTTGTTTGTGTATGTGTGCCTATATACATGATGTGTGTTGGTAAACAAATTGTTCTTTGTTAAATAAACTCTCAAACGCCCAAATCTGAAAGAATAATTAGATGCCAACAGTTGGATAATCTATCATGAGGTTGATAGATTTCCTCTGAATTGAAAGGTATAGCTCCCTTATGGAATGATATGCAATGAATTTGTTTTATTCCTAAACTAACAAGATGCATTCTTAACCCGAGAACGGAAGAGGAGAACCAAGCTAATCTTAGGAAAGACTAACTCAGGCAGATTTGAGGTCCTAAACCTAGCCAATCCCAAGAATTCACAATCTTATGACTCCTCAGTATTGGTAATGCAATATGAAGAATTTGTTAATGCAGATGCAATGCAGAATGAAAAAATGGAGTGTGAGTTAAATATTCCAATTTACATCATAGGAATGCATGCAAACACTATGATCCACATCACATTCGATATTTGACACAAAATGCAAGATAGTGTCCAAGACTGAATATACCAACACTCTGATTGAATATAATCAGAAAAGTAACAACTAAACACTCTGATTCAGAATGAAACTTTTCTCTGTTTTGAACACACAAATACAATACCCAGATTTATTTGCTCATAGTTTATTGTCAAATCTATTACAAAAATCAGAATAATAACCCCTATATGCAATGAAATGAAATACATAAAATAACATGCCCTCCCCCTACTCCAGCTCTCTGACTGTATGCAGGAAAAGAAGAACCTTGACTGCGAAAAGCGTAGCAGAAGATAAACTTTTCGCTTCTTTAAAACTTGGTCAGATTTTCACCAGTCTGCTTCCACATCTGCATGTTTTGAAATTTGAAACAATTCAACCTTCAAATATGGTCACTTATTTGAAACAAGACCTTTATTGATATCAGATAAGATATAATGGTACTTTGATCACCTAGAGATCTTCCAAATTTGCAGAGCTTTTAGTAACCAAATGTCCTTCCGGATTGCACATACTGCTCCATGAATCTCTGAAATAAGAAAGACTTGTATATCCTTTATTTGAGAAGATCATCAATAAAACATGATATCCTTGTCGGGCTAGGAGCTATCACCTAACCGATATGACAACACTTGAACCAACCCACCTGGAAAATAAGTAAGGAGGCAAGAAAGAGGGAAACCCGACAAGGATGTCCTACCTATGAAGGAATTAGACCTAGACACGAGACTGACTTGACATTAAAAAAAAATGATGGGTGACTGAAAGTCAGGCAATAGCTGGCTCCAACTAGGGGATATGTACTGTAAAGTGCATAGAGAATCCAGCATCTCTGGTTAGACAAGTGCCTTATCCATTGGGTTGCGGAGTCTAGACCAAAGAAATAACAAGAAGCTGCATACAGAGAGAGTAGAGGGATACGACAAACTGAACACACAAGCAGGAAAACAACCAACAAACTAAGAAAACAGGAAGGCTAAGCTAAACACACCAAAATTGGAGAGAAAAAATTATTTACAAAAGGTGAGGAGACCTCACCAGCAGGACCAATAATAAAGAAAGATTCATACGTAGCCATTCACGGGAAGAGAAAAGTATGAACCTCTTCTGAATAGAGGAAGATGCTCCACCAATTTGGAACAGCATTGGTAACCTTTAGCCACTCCTTCACTATTGAACTTAAGCCCCAAAACTATCTGCAACATGATGATCCACAAGATCTTTCCAAATAGCCATGCTTCATTGTAGATCTCAGATTCATCTATGTTCCTATATACATCGTTCCTTACATGCTCAAACTTCTGTGATGGGAGAGAATATTCAACATATTCTGGATGCATTGCTGGAATATAATTTGTTTCATCTTTTTCAGCATTATCATTTCTATTTGTTCCATCATCCTCCTTATTAGAGATATCATCTTTCAAATTAGGATCAGCAAAATCAGAACATTGCAAATCTTTTAGAAGAGAAATATCATCATACCGTTTGCAAGCTCTGTCAATAATAACTTTTGATTCTGAATCTGAGCTGAAAAATGCATCCTCATTTTCCACATTTTCTAACTTATTTTGTGAAGGATAAAAATAATCATCAGATTGTGGATATACCACTGGAAACCAGTCACATACGTTTATTTCATTGCCAACAAAATTATCAAGAATACCAGCATCAAAATAGTTGCAAGAATTGTTACCTTTAGATTTCAAGCCTGGGCTAAAAATGGATGGTTCTTTATCACCCACAGACTCTATCAAAATTGAAACATCTTCTTTATCTTTAGCATTTGTCAAATCTGAAAAATATTTCTCTAAATTTGAATTGACTGTAGAAGATCCACATGTAGCTGGCACCATGATTTGATCATTCTTTATTTCAAGATTATGAAAATCTTTATTTATTTCCTTATCTTCTACATGACGTTTAGTCATTGAAATCTTTTCCTCTTCAACATCTACATTCTCAGATTTAATAGGATGACCACTAAACACAGCCAGCACATTAGTTTCAGGAAAACAATGATTGGAAGCATGATCCCCATTTATTTCTTTTTCAATCTCCTTAACCATAGTTTTAGATTTGGCAAAACATTCATCAAGATGATTAATCATTGCATTTTCTTCAAGACAAATGGATTCCAACATAGGCTCATCATCAACTTTTGCAAGTTGAAAATCAATTTTGCCAAAATCTTCAATGAAGTTCAACTTTTCATGTTCTAGAGATGTATTATCTATCTGATTATTTCCGACAGAAACTTCATGCAAAAGTTCATCTTTATTTTCTTTAAATCTGAAACTTTTTAAATCAGCAGTAAATGAAGGCATGAAAGAAAAATATTTATCTACTTTCCTTACAAATTCTTTATCATTGTAGGGGATGCCTTTGTCTGCTGAAAGTTGTTCTTTCGGATCCTTTGCAACTTGTTTCTCTATGTCTGATTTGTAATTTAAAAATAAATTTCCAAAGTGCAAAGGTTTATCACTACATTCACTAGATTTCTCTGAAAAGCTTCTTTCATAAGAATTGCTGAAGTTTGGGAGCTATCTTTTCAAGGCAAGCAATTCATTAGACAGTTTCTGAATCAAGTCTTCCTATGAGGTAGATTCACTGATGCTGGTTTCATTATGACTTTCATGATTCCATATACCTGCAGTAATCATGTCATCCTCCAATTCCACAATAATTATTTGAGCTGCCTCCAATTCTACAGGTCTGGATCTTCTCAATTCAAAGCCTATGTCAGGAGGCATAGCACTGATAAAGAATGTCTTCAGATTGTGTGCTGTAGGTCTATTTGCTGTTGGAATTATATGAACAATCTTATTGAAATTTGCAACAAAATCTCTCATACTTGTTGAAGACAACTTCTTTGTTGATGTCAGTTGAGTCATCAAATCATATTCATCCTCAACAATCTTGAAATGATTTTCAAATTCTGCTCTCATGGTATCCCAATTTGTGATGGATCCATCAGCCAGATGATAAAACCAGTCTGCAGCTGCCTCAGTAAGAGTTTCAACAAATAACCGGACTGCAACATCCTCATGATTAACTCCTAAGACATTTATAGCTGTGAAGAATTTTCTTATGTGTTCATCAGTAGTAACCTTTCCGTCTCCTGAGAATTTAGGTATATGCTTTCTAGAACCAGAAGGAAGAGGATGGTAGGATGCAAAATTAAGTGGCCCAGTAGCAACCGCCTAAGGTGCAGCCATGTCTTATTGCAATAAAGTGGCAGAAATCTGAATCAAATTTATGGAAAGATAATTATGTTACCGTGATCATGGGCAACCAATTCTCTAGCTAGTTCTCTAAAAATCTATTTTAATAGGCATGATCTTTTTTACAACGGAGTCGCCAATCTCTGAATAGCAGAGAAAATAAATATTATAGCTTGAAAAATTAATATGTTCTTCCTCTAGTTTCCAAAACACAAGCTGGGAAAATAATGATAAGAACCTTCAAAACCTTCAAACTCTAATATGAAATAGGTTCTTTTAAAAACACAGAGTCGCCAATCTCAAATAGAGATAATAATAATAAAACTGAGAAAACAATCTCTAGCACTGATCTTCTTTTCCAACTCCCCAGCAAAGTCGCCAAAAATCTGTTGGTAAACAGATTGTTCTTTGTTAAATAAAATCTCAAACGTCCAAATCTAAAAGAACAATTAGATGCCAACAGTTGGATAATCTATCATGAGGTTGATAGATTTCCTCTAAATTGAAAGGTATACCTCCCTTATGGAATGATATGCAATGAATTTGTTTTATTCCTAAACTAACAAGATGCGTTCTTAACCCGAGAACGGAAGAGGAGAACCAAGCTAATCTTAGGCAAGACTAACTCAGGAAGATTTGAGGTCCTAAACCTAGCCAATCCTGAGAATTCACAATCTTATGACTCCTCAGTATTGGTAATGCAATATGAAGAATTTGTTAATGCAGATGCAATGCAGAATGAAAAAATGGAGTGCGAGTTAAATATTCCAATTTCCATCATAGGAATGCATGAAAACACTATGATCCACATCACATTCGATATTTGACACAACATGCAAGATAGTGTCCAAGACTGGATATACCAACACTCTGATTGAATATAATCAGAAAAGTAACAACTAAACACTCTGATTCAGAATGAAACTTTTCTCTATTTTGAACACACAAATACAATACCCAGATTTATTTGCTCACAGTTTATTGTCAAATCTATTATAGAAATCAGAATAATAACCCCTATATGCAATGAAATGAAATACATAAACTAACATGCCCTCCCCCCTACTCCAGCTCTCTGACTGCATGCAGGAAAAGAAGAACCTTGACTGCGAAAAGTGTAGCAGAAGATAAAATTTTCGCTTCTTTAAAACTTGGTCAGATTTTCACCAGTCTGCTTCCACATCTGCATGTTTTGAACTTTGAAACAATTCAACCTTCAAATCTGGTCACTTATTTGAAATGAGACCTTTATTGATATCAGATAAGATATAATGGTACTTTGATCACCTAGAGATCTTCCAAATTTGCAGAGCTTTTAGTAACCAAATGTCCTTTCGGATTGCACATACTGCTCCATGAATCTCTGAAATAAGAAAGACTTGTATATCCTTTATCTGAGAAGATCATCAATAAAACATGATATCCTTGCTGGGCTAGGATCTATCACCTACCCGATATGACAACACTTGAACCAACCCACCCGGCAAATAAATGAGGAGGCAAGAAAGAGGGAAACCTGACAAGGATGTCCTACCTATGAAGGACTTAGACCTAGACACGAGACTGACTTGACATTAAAAAAAATTATGGGTGACTGAAAGTCAGGCAACAATGTGTTTTCATGATTTGGGATGAATTCGTAGTTACTCACATAGATGAGGTCCACATGATGTACCGATCCCGATCATCTATCTACAATGTTGATAGGGAGACTCCTAGCTACCTCCTAAGTTGTCTTGAAATCAACTTAGGGCACTGCTAGGACCTCTTAGGGTTTCCTCAATCCACCCTCTATCACTTGGAAAAGACCAATTCCTTCCCTCTACCAAGAATCTTCCTATCTTGAAAGGTTCCTAATCTTTGTTCTTTGCAAAAACTCTCCTCACCTATGCTTCCCAAGCCCTAAACATTGGTTTATATTTTAGGAGAGATAGGGCTTCATTAAAATCCATTCTTGACTCCCAAAATGGGTTTTAACTTTCCAATTTTATCCATTTCTCCATCACTCACTAGTTTCCTATCTTTTAGGCCTTGTAGCCTTTTTCACGAATTAGGAATCCTACAATCTAGGAATCAGTAATTTTAGGTGAAACTTATCAAAGGACCCCCAAATGTGTTTTTTAAGTTCACACATATGTTCCAAGACCTCCAATATTTTCTTGGTTTCAGGTCCTAAATCTATTCGTACACCTTGTTTCAAAAATAGGGCTTTTTTCTTGATTCTAGACCAGTCTGTGGTCTTTGGCTTCAAAACTTGGCAACAAGGTTTCTTGGGAACTCCTCCTTATTCTTGAGTACCTTCACAAAAAATACCAACACATCCATGGACTTCTTGGCTCATGAACACATCCCTCTTGTATTTACTACACTCTTTTAGACAGTCTTCCTAGCCGAGCTTCATCCACAGCTTGCCTAGAGAAAGACTTTAAAAATTAGTGCACTCACTTTCAAAGCTCCACCTTGTGGATTATTGAAGCTAAATGAACCTAGTCTCCATGGCCAAGAGGCCGTATAGAACCTACAGTGGGAAGTGGAGTTAGGTCCACATCTTTGCAACATTGTCAAAACTAGACAACAAACTGTACAAAACAAACTAATTTCCAAAATGCAAAAGAAAAGTAACTACCAAACAACCTAACTACTAAAAGAACACAATGAAATGCCCAAAAATGGATTCCACTAATTACAGTATCAAGTTCAATACATATAAGCTAACTTTCACACTGTTTACATTAAAACTCATTTTTTTCTCAGTATTCAGTCCATACACAATGACCTTTGAACCCTCAAATTAGGGTTTTCTTAACATATATAGTCTACCTCATTTTTCTAAACCCTTGGATAAACTTAATCCACCTTAAACACCGAAATCCTTAAGACAACCAAATGTTGTCAGCAACTTTTGAAAAGTTGCAAATGTTGCATAGCAATATTTTTACATCTTTTCACTTTTTGAGTGATTTAACTCGAATGTAACCTAGCTAACCTAAGTTAGACCACCTAGGGTATCCAAGGACCCTAAGAAAATCCATTACATCACCTTGCCACTTGATGAAATCATCAAGTATAGTGCATTAAATTAACTAGACTAAAATCCTTTAGCCTAAAAAGTGAGCACTAACGAGATCTACTCACACCATACTTGGTCCACATGACCTTATATATTTACAATGCCCTTCAAGAGGGTATTTCACACACAAACACAAAAAAAATGAAATAACCAAATTGCTTCTCAGGGGTGCTCCTGCACCCTACTTCCAAGGATAAGAACTTAAGTCACCTCTAGGGACATGAGCTTAGGATGAACTCCCTACTTCTTGAATTCATTCGTAGCTACCCAAGTAGCTTCAGCCTCTGACTTTCCTTCCCACTGAATGATATGCTCCATGTAAGTTCCCTGCCTAGTCTTTTTTTTTCACTCTAGAGTCTAAAATCTTCACAACCACTAGTTTAGGTGCATGGGAAATTTGAACATCATGTGTTATTTCTTTACTATCTGATTGTGATTTAGTTGGTACTGGTGTAGGCCCTTTATACTGTACCAAATATTGCACATTAAAAATAGGAGACATTGCCAAGTCTGATGGAAAGTATATTCTATAGGCATTTTGTCCATACTTTGCAACAATATTACAAGTACCTATCCTCCTGATTTGAAGTTTGGTGGGGACTCCCTTCTACAACCTAGATTTTTTAAGATGTACCATCACAAGATCACCCACAACAAACTATATATCTCATCTTCTTTCATCAACTTTGTCTTTCAGTTTTTGTGTAGCCTCTTGGAGTTGCTTCTTCACTTGGTCATGAACCTTCTTCATTGATTGAGTGAAGTCCTCTGCATATGCACTCCTACCTTCTTCATTTTCCAAGTGTCTTAACTCCAACACACCTCTAGGGTGTAGGCCATAAACTATTTCAAAAAGGCTTTTTCCTGTTGTTTTATTTACACTGTCATTATAGGAATACTCTGCCTGTGGTAGAAACTAATCCCACATCACTCCATACTCATTTGTTAAGCATCTAAGGAGATTACCTAGCACTTTGTTAATGAATTCAGTCTGACCATCAGTTTTGGGATGGTAGGCTAATCCAAATCATAGGCTAGTTCTTAACCTTGTCCACAAGGTCTTCCAAAAATGACCCATAAATTTTACATCTCTGTCAGATACTATGCTTAGGGGCAAGCCATGAATCCGTACCACCTCTTTAAAGAAAAAATGTGCAATATGACTGGCATCATGAGTGGTTTTGCAAGAAATGAAGTGGCTCATCTTTCTAAACCTATCTACAACCACAAATATACTGTCTAAACCAATCTTGGTTCTAGGCAACCCAACCACAACATCCATACTAATACATTCCCAAGGCCTATTAGGAATGGGTAGAGGTTGATAAAAACCTACATTAGATGATGTAACTTTATTTTTTTGACAAACCAAGCATTGCTCTACATACTTCCTAATGTCCCTCTATATCTTAGGCCAATAATAGAACCTTTTCACTAGTTCTAGTGTTTTGTTTAGGCCAAAATGCCAACTTAAGCTCCCATTGTGCTTTTGTTGGATAACATTCTCCCTCATAGATCCCTTAGGAGTACATAATTGTCCTCATCTAAACAATAGATCATTCTGAATAGTATAGTCTACAAATTGACTATGGAAATGTTTTTTTAAGTCTTTACATACCTTGTATGCTTCTGAGAAGTCCTCATCTCCTTCATAAAGCTCCTTGAAGCTCTCTAATCCTATACTTTGTAGTTGTACCTCTTGGACTATCAAGAGTCTCCTACTCAAAGAATTAGCCACCTTATTCAACTGTCCTTTCTTATGTTTTATAGTGAAGGTATAGGCCTACAAATATTCCATCCATTTGAGATGTCTATTGCTCAACTTCTCCTGAGAATTGATAAAGCTCAAAGCTTTGTTTTCAGTATAAACCAAAAATTCTTTTGGTAACAAATAGTGCCTCCACTTTCTCAAGGATTGCACCAATACATATAACTCTAGTTTATAAGAAGAATATATCTTCTTAGCCTCATTCAAATTTTCACTATAAAATGCCACTGGCCTATTCTCTTGATTCAATACTACCCCAAAAGCTATGTCACTTGCATCACATTCAAGGGTGAACAACTTATCAAAATTTGGCAAAACAAAAATAGGTTGTGTAGCCACTCTCTTTTTCAACCACTCAAAACCTTTACCAGCCTCTGGAGTCCATTTGAACTTAGTTTTCACTCCACCTTTAATTGTATCTAAGACTAGTGCACATATCTCACTAAAACCTCTAATGAACTTCCTATAATATTGGGCAAGTCCATGGAAACTCCTTACCTCAGTGTTGCATGTAGGGGTAGGCCAATTTAGTATTGCTTCAACTTTGCTAGGATCAATCTTCAAGGTTCCTTAAGACACCACAAAACCAATATATATCAACTCTTCCTCCATAAATTCACATATTTCCAAATTAATGGACAACTTCTCCTCATGAAGTTTCTTCATCACAATCAACAAATGTTGGAGGTGTTCCTCCATGGTCTTACTGAAAAATTAGGATATCATCTAGGTACACAACTACAAATCTACCTATGTAGTCCTTCAATACCTCATTCATCAACCTCATAAAGGTTCTTGGAGCATTTCTAAGTCTAGAGGGCATGACCAACCATTCATAGAGCCCTTATGTAGTCTTGAATGTAGTTTTCCATTCATCTCCCTCCTTAATTATGAATTGATGGTACCCACTCTTCAAATCAAACTTGGTGTAGTACCTTGCTCCTCCTAAACAATCCATAAGATCTTTAATCCTAGGAATGGGAAATCTATACCTTATATTGATCCTATTAATTTCCCTTGAATCTATACAAAGCCTCCACTTACCTCCCATCTTTGATGCTAGAACCACTGGAACTAGACATGGGCTAATGCTTTGTCTGATTAGACCTTGGTCCAAAAGTTCTTGGACTTGACTAGATATCTCCTTGTTTTGGTCAAGAGTCACCTTGTATGCAACTTTATTTGGTAGAGATGCTTCTGGTATAAAGCCAATCTGATGACTTATGGCTCTAGGAGGTGGTAACATTGTAGGTGACCCATCACTAACGATGTCCTTAAACTCCTTCAATAACTCCTACACTTCCTTTGGTAATGGTTCTTGTTCCACCTTCTTCTCTTCACTAGGATTAATCATGATAGCATAATGTGTTCCTTCTCCATTCTTTACTACCTGCATGTATTCTTTACCTCCTTGTAATAAGACATTAGGTCCTACTAATGTACACCCCTCATCATCCATGAGTGACTAAATTTTGTAAGTCACCCCATCTTTCTTAAAAGTATAAGAGTTCTTCTATCCATCATGATCTGTCTTCCTATCAAACTGCCATGGCCTACCTAAGAGTAGGTGGCATGCATCCATTGGGAGTATATCACACAATATTCTATCCACATATTTGCCTATTGAAAAATCAACCCATGCTTTCTCATTTACAAGAACATGTTGTCCCTTATTCAGCCATGTGACTCTATAAGGGTTTGTATGAGGTATCTTGGTTAATCCTAGTTTGCTGACTGCCTCCTCTAAGATGATGTTATCAGTAGACCCTCAGTCTATGATCACCCTCCAAACTTTTGCAAGTATTTTGCACTTCACTCTGAAAAGTGCCCTCCTTTGTTTAGCTTCTTCTTTGACAGACTGATTAATGAGAATCCTCCTAATCATTATATTCTCCCCTCTCTGAATCAAGGTTAATTTCAAGAGCTTTAACAGTTTTAGTCTCTTCTTGGGCAATGTAGTTTACCTTCTTCTCACCATGTGAACTAGAATCCTTCTTAGAGCATCTATAGGTTGGATGGCCTAATTGATTACAATGAAAACATTTCATATTTGCAAAATGTGAGGCTCTACCTGATCCTCCAAATCTGCCTCTTCCTCCACCTTAGAAACCTCTGCCTCTATTCATACTTCCTCTTCCACTGGTCTCATTGACTATCTCAGTCAATTTGGATTCTCCTTGAGATCTATGCTCATTGCCTCTACCTGCAAAGCTACCTCTATGTCCTCTATTTTGTTTCCTCTACCTCTTCCCCTTGTGTTCTGATCATGTTTCCTTTTTCTTTTCTCTTTTATCTTCAAATCCATTTGATAGCATTGTCTCACACTTGTTAGGGTGGTAAGACTCATCTCTTCTTGGATAGACCATTTGAGTCCATTCTGAAATCTAGCCAATCTGATACATTCATCCTCCACTATCTTTGACCTTAAGCACAAATTTTGGAACTCCTTAGTATATGCTTGAACATCTAGGTCTTTTTGTCTAAGGTTTTTTCTCCTTCTATGCATCTGCACCTCATAATCATCAGGTAGATAAGTCTTTTTCAGCTTAGCTAACATGCCCTTCCATGTAACAATAGGGTTCTTTCCCTCTTTGTCTCTCTCAGTCTAAACATGCTTCCACTAGGTAAGTGCTAGTCCTCTCAACCTAGACTTATCCACCTTTAACTTTTGAGCATCTATTACGCCATCACATTCAAAGTGATTCTCAATACTGTCTATCCAATCCATAACTAGATCAGCATCCATTTGTCCACTAAAAAGTGGCACACCCTCCAAAGATTTTCCACTTAAGGCCTTGAGTTCCTTTAAGAAGGGTTCTTCTAGTAAGACCAGGTTAGGAGTAGGTACTTCTTCCTCTAAGTCCAACTCCTTCTCCTTAGCTTCTTTTTCCTCTTTTTGGTCTACCTTGTCCTTCACTCTATCTGCCTTGTCTAGGAATTCTCCTAAGAGTTTCCCTAATTGAGTCAATCTTTCTCTTAGCAGTCTATTGTCCTCTTCTTTTTCTTCAACCTTTTGGCCAATTCAGCATTGGTCACCATCTTGCTGGATGCACTTGACTCTTCACTTGATTCTTTGGTCTGCAACATTCACTAGCTGCAACACTTCTTATCCCAAATCTTGAACCTATGCTCTGATACCACTCTGATAGGGAGACTCCTAGCTACCTCCTAATTTGTCTTGAACTCAACTTAGGTCACTCCTAGGACCTCTTATGGTTTCCTCATCCACCCTCTATCACTTGGAAAGAACCAATTCCTTCCCTCTACCAAGAATCTTCATATCTTGAAAGGTTCCTAATCTTTGTTCTTTGCAAGAACTCTCCTCACCTATGCTTCCCAAGCCCTAACCATTAGTTTGTATTGTAGGAGGGATAGGGTTTCATTCAACTCCATTATTTACTCCTAAAATGGGTTTTAACTTGCCAAGTTTATCCATTTCTCCATCCCTCACTAATTTCCTATCTTTTAGGCCTTGTAGCCTTTTTCACCAATTATGCCTCCTACAATCTAGGAATCTACAATTTCAGGTCAAACTTCTCAAAGGATCCCCAAATGTGTTTTGGTATTTCACACATATGTTGAAAGACCTCCAAGATTTTCTTGGTTTCAGGTCTTAACTCTGTCCATACACCCTGTTTCAGAAATAGGGTTTTTTGCTTGATTCTAGACCAGTCTGTGGTCTTTGGCTTCAAAACTTGGCAAAAAGGTTTCTTGGGCACTCCTCCTTGTTCTTGATTACTTGTAAAACACATACCAACACATCCATGGCCTTCTTGGCTCATGAACATATTCCTCCTGGATTTACTACACTCTTTTAGACAGTCTTCCTAGCTGGGCTTCATCCACAGCTTGCCTAGGGCAAGACATTAAAAATTAGTGCACTCACTTTCAGATCTACACCTTATGAATTATTGAAGCTAAATGAACTTAGTCTCCATCCCCAAGAGGTTGTATAGAACCTACTGTGGGAAGTGGAGTTAGGTCCACATCTTTGCAACACTATCAAAACTAGATAACAAACTGTACAAAACAAACTAATTTACAAAATGCAAAAGAAAAGTAACTACCATACAACCTAACTACAGAAACAACACAATGACATGCCCAAAAAATAGATTCCACTAATTATAGTATCAAGTTCAATCCATATAAGCCAACTTTCACACTGTTTACATTAAAACTCATTGTTTTCTCAGTATTCAGTCCGTACACAATGACCTCTGAACCCTCAAATTAGGGTTTTCTTAACATATATAGTATACCTCATGTGTTTAAACCCTTGGATAAAATTAATCCACCTTAAACACAAAAATCCTTAAGACAACCAAATGTTGTCAGCAACTTTTGAAAAGTTGCAAATGTTGCATATCAACATTTTTACATCTTTTCACTTTTTGAGTGATTTAACTCTGGTCTAACCTAGCTAACCTAAGTTAGACCACCTAGGGTATCCAAGGATCTGTTGACGGGGTTTTTCTGATTGGGTCTGCCAACAGTCATAAGTTGTCACTGGATACCAGAGGTACCAGCCAACTCTAGCTGCAAAGGTTATCCGAGGAAGTTAGATTCCCCGGGCCTTCTAGTGCCAGTTTCTATTGACAGGGTTTTGCTGACCGGGTCCGCCAACAGTCATAAGTTGTCACCGGGTACCGGAGGTACCAGCCAACTCCACCTATAAAGGTTATCCAGGGAAGTTAGATTCCCCAGGCCTTCAAGCACTTGGGTGTCAGGTCACGACGGTGTGGGGCTCAGTTGGGAGAAGTGACTGTTTTCAAGGGGGATAGCTGGTTTCTTCAACTCGTTCTCTCTGGAGATTCAATGAGGTGAGGTTTCTCCTAGCATTCTACACTTAGAAAATAAAATAAAAAAGATCCTGTAGGGTTAGAGGTATTTCATCTAACTATAGTTATGTTTAAACATTCAAGATATCAATAATACTCTGATATACCTCACTAAATACCAAAGAAATACACAATTGTCAGCTAGTATTTTATTAGTAGCGAGGGAAAAGAGGTCGTTAATCTATTTGACATATCAGAGCAGAAGACATACAAAACATGAAACATAAAATACCATTAACTCAGAAGCATGATTGTCAACAACATCATTGCAAAGATTTCTTCTTTCTTCATTAATGTCTCTTCCAGCAAGCACTAGTGTGTGATACAATGGTGGCTCCAGGGGAGCATCTAACTATTGAAAATGGAACAATGGAACATTGAGCTCTACAACTAGAATCAACAATCACCTTTCTATTACTATGGAAAACAAAATCATCAATTTTGCTGACCCTTGGAAATGGGCCGGTCTGGCTATTTATACACATTCTCTTTTAACCCTAACCCTAGTTTACATCATGTTTTAATAAAATACATTATCTGGGGGCTGGTACTACCTGTGCCACCCTATAAAAGACCTTGAGATGGAATAGGTCTGACATGCTAGAAGAATGAGACAAGAATATAAAGTAGAAGAACTGGCCTTGAGAAGAGAGCCAGGAAGGAGAAGGAAGAAAGTAGGTCCCCCAGGGATCGAGGCTACATGCCTCATAAATGGGAAATGTGGTGCCCTGTCTCCAATGTGCTAGGTGTACCTCTAAATGGTGCCTCGAGAAGACCATCCTGTCAGGAAACCAAGTGCTGAGTCGACACCCCCTTGATGTAGCCAACTACCTTCTAACAACCTTTATTAACCGCTCCTAAAAGTGACCGATTGGCCTTAGGGACCGGGACACGGATCACTCGAAAGAATACAAAATTTGGGATCTGAGACTCTGGGATCTGGGAACTTACATTCCCAAAAGAATAAAGAATACTAAATGTTTGGGTTTTCTCCAGCCTCCGGAGAAAGCTTAAGGTTGTTTATTATCATTGAAAGCCTGGAGGAGGTGGGAGATGCCATCTTTGTTGATATCTTTCAGGCTGGCCCTTCGGTACTTAGCCACCTCAATTTGTTCCCCCAGGTATAGAACATTCTCCTTGAATTCATTAGCCATTTTTGCCGGGTCATGGCCACTAAGCACCATACGAGTTAATCTCATCATTTGAGTACCATCTATTCCCTCTGGGGATTGATATCGGGACTTCATCATTTCATCAAAACTTTCCAAAACTGAATCCTTAGGCGTGCATGTATCTGTACTGAGGGGGTCAGCCCCGAAAGTATTTTCTACAAAAGATTTGTATAAATTGAAAGAATATTTTACCGCATTGACTTTATCCTATAGAGTCCCCACCAGTTTCTTGGTTACCTCCAATGTGAGGTCAAGCCTGGAGTGTTGGGTCCTCACAAATTCAAATGATTCATCCCCTAGAATTCCAGATTCAAAAACCATTTCCTCTCCCAGGCTGAGGAGTTCTTCAAGCTCTACCTTCCACACTTGATAATTTTCAATATCACCCTCCCACAGGTCAATAAGATTCTCTACCTAGTGTAGAACATGTTGGGCCGTATATAAGTTTTGGAGGGTGGATACCAGGAAACGCCGGGTGTTTCCTATTTGCAGGGTGACCCACTTTTTGACTGCCTGAGCTTTCTTCTTCATTGTTCGCAGGGAGTCTATGTCACTCTGCGGTAGATCTTTGGATGTGGAAACCTCTAGAGGAGTGGCATTGATAGGTTGAGCTAGCTCGGTAAGCAACCCCATAAGGTTAGCATTTTTTGCCTTTTTTGTTTTGAGCCTTTGGGCCTCTTTTTCATAGCAAGCCTCCATTTCCCTAGCTACCTCCTTTATCAAGTCTACCTCGCCCTGTTTTTCCCTTTTTCCCAGCGATACCTTTGCAACACTATAATCTCTGGGCTCTATGGTTTCTTCATCAGTGTTTGGTGGAGGTGTCTCCATAATGGCAACTATTTCTCCGCCCGACCTAGTTTGAAGAGTATGAACCATCCAGGCTTTCTTGGCCTTCGGTGGGGCCTAGACCTGAGCCATCATTTCGGCCAGGGAGAGAGGAGTTCTGGGAGTGGATGGAGCCTTTCTTTTCCTGCTCTCTACTAACCACTGAGGTGGTAGGGGTGGCTTATCTACCAGAGTCTATCCTCTTGGTTCTTCCCCGGTGTCCTATGACTGCTGCTCCTCAGTGGTGTGGGCCTCATCCGTCCCTTTTCCTGTGTCTTCTTTATTAGTAATATCTTCCCCAGTAGCATCCATCTCCTTAGCCTTTTCCTCTGTATCTATTGCTTTGTTTGGACTTCTATTGGCTTCTTCGGGGATTTCCTCTTCATGTTTCTCTTCTTGTTGCTCGGCATCTACCATAGGGGCTTCTTCTTCTATCGGCCCATCTTTTGGCAATAGTGGAGGTACTGGGCCGAGATTTAAAGTTTGGGCTGTGGTAATTACTTGCCCAAAGGTCACTCCCAGGAGTGGTGCTTGGACCATGGTGGTTGGGGTTACGGTTATTCGCAAAGGTCTAGTTCCCCCAGCAGATGCCATTTTTTCATTCTACCTTTGTTGGTCCACCCCTAGATTCTGCATCTCTGGAGCCTCGGAGGCAATCTTCAGCTCCAGCTCTCTTTCCTCTATCTATTTTTTCTACTCCTGCGCAGGCTCTTGTTCCGTAGCTTCTTGTTCTATAGCTGGGACCTCTTCCTCTGTTTGTCTGGTGTCCCCCTACAGGTTTCTAAACTTGTCAATTGCAAAGACATCATCAAATTCCTCCTGCGAGGGGGGATTGGCTGGGACTTTGGCAGGCTCTATTTCCTTTTTTGGCTCTAGGGAATTGGAAGAGAGGATCTCTACTTGTGGGGTCTGGGACATAACCAACCCTGGCTCTACCTTAGGCTTTAGGTTAAGCCTCTTCTTCCTTTAGGTAACCAAGGGTGGCCCCGCATCCCTTATCACTGCTTGTTTTGTTGGATCCACCCTCGTTGCCTTCACCATTAAGGCTGCCAGCGACGGGGAGGAAGGGGGACAAATTTGCCCAGCCATGAGTACTGGAGTGGCCAACCGTGTGATTAACTTCTCCCTCATTTGTTGGGAGGCTGCCACTGACTATTTTATTTATTCCTTTATGGGGAATTCTTGCACAGGAGGGGTCGTATCTATTTCTTTTCATTTATCCACTCTCTGCAAAGAAGTCCCGGCCCTTGGAGTTAATTTTGGTGTTGGCTGGGCTGCTCGGCGGGTACTTCCAGGGCACACATTCTTGAAGTAGGCATGACTTCGCTCGACCACCTCTTGGGTGAAGTCCTCAATTTTTTTCCCTTCCTGGGCATCCCAATTTACCGGTGGGAGGGTCATTGTATCGATCCCCTTTGCCTTGTACTGGGGATCGATCATGGGGCCGGTGTCTGAGAAGTCCTCTGGGAACCTCTGGAGCTTCAACCTTTCCATCATGCTTGTCATCATCCTGACATAGTGCCAGCTCCACATCTCCATGTCATCCTGGCAATCTTCCTAGAAATCCTCCATATGGTAGTGATGGGGCTCTGAAGCTTGGGGAAGTACCACTGCAATCTTGCCGTGCGGATCAAAATTTTTCCGCGTCAAGTAGAATTCTTCCAGGTTGTATCTTTTAAGCTCGTTATCTACCTCTTTTGCGGTGGCCAGGATACATGAGTAGTTCCCATAGGTGATTGGGAATAAAATATTGGTTACCTTCTTCAAGGCAAAGAGTGCATGCAATTCCATTATCTGCCTGCAGTATTCTAAGAGAACAATCTTGTCCCCACAGTGTTTGGGCAATAAGTAGGGTTTCTCAGAGAAGCCAGTGACCCTAATATAAGTGTGTTGTTGGAATTGGATGTAGTAATATCCATAACTCTGGACCAAATTCATTTCCTATATGGATAGGTGGTATCTTGTGTCCCGGGTGGGTGTGAGTAGGTGATAGTAAACGAATGCATCGTTTACCCGATAAAAATTGGGGAAGTTGGCCTCCCATTAAACCTGCAGGAAATGGTCCCATGGTGCCTTTTGTCCTGGGCCAATCCCGAGCATGCCATCTGTAAGTAGTCCATGGGCATGGGGCCTCTGCTGTGCTAGGGCCCAAAAAACATAGGAAGTCATGTAAAATTTCTTTTTTCTAGCCAATTGGAGGAATTGGGAGTTGACGTGGTTCAAAATTATAGCTGCCCAGTTGAAGTATCCTCCCTTGGTGGAGATGCCAAGGAGGAAGTAATACATCCATTTAGTGAATTCTTGGGCAGAGGGCTACCCAAAGACCTGGGCCAACGCTATCATTCCCATCTGAATGATCTCTTTGAACTCGAACCTGGGAATTTCTATCTTCATCCTCTTAGGGTCCCTCTACGGAACCTTGAGCCAGTGAGCATACCATAGAAGACTTGTCAAATTGAGGGATCCCCAAACCTGCATGGAATGTGTCAGGGTTGAGGGATACTAGAGGGTTAGGGTACTCGGTGGGTTCTGTGGCTATGAGCATAATAGCCCAAATATAAGAGTTGTAATTGGTGGACAGCATTAGAATAAGCTCTGGAGATTGTACAAAGCACAGGAAATAAGCCTCCTTAAGGATTCTGGAGTCCCCGACATTGATGGCTAGCTGATCTCTAGCCTGTCGCTGGATGTACATCATTTTCACTAAGGCTTGCATTTCTAGCCATGTCCCAACGCTGGTGTCGGTAATGAGTTTAACTTTGGACTCAATCTTTGAGCCCATGATAACACTATCCTGCACAAACTTCATAGTTAGGGGCAACTTCTCCAGGGCCCTTTCCATTTTGGATTTAACAGCTACCCTGGTAGCCATCGTGGAAGGTAGTTCTAGGCTTCCAGGTGGAGAGGATGCAGATGCTTAAGACATGTTTAGAAGTGTACTCCAGAAACCTGCAAGGAAAAGCGACTGTTAGAACATATTAATAAATAAATACTCTGGGGTCCAGAGATCTTACCACCGTGATGCCTACTTTTCCTGAAAAGTTAGTTTCATTCAAAAAAGAACTAAAAAGCACACGCATTACATAAACTCAAGGTTTTAACTGAACATCCAGGTGTAGAAATTTTATCACATTGGGTAAGGACATGGGATGGATGATGGTAGGAGACCCAAAGCCTAAAGAAGTAGTCATTGGTGAGAATGTGCAAAAAGGCAAACCGTCAAGCCCACGTGGGTGCCACATGTATAGGTAATAAATAGGAGTTATGGCGATGACGGCAGAGCCAACTATCCAAACACATGAAAAATGAAGGCCATTTGGATGGATTTAAATGCATGCATGGGACATAAATGAGGGCCTGGCTGGTTTTATGAAGGAGAGAGAAAACCACCTGTTTGAAACTGGCTGAGAGCCAAGTTTCAAACAAGTGGTATTCTGCCCTGAAATGAACTTACAGGCGGAAAACCAGTGACACAAGCAACTCGACCATCTTGCTAAGCTATTTGGAAGGATATACATAAGATATACATGAAGAGCTAAGGGATATATAATGGGGAACAAAAGGATATACAACAAATATACACTAGAATTTATACATATACACTGCGGAATGACATCCATGGGAAACTAGGCAAAGCACAAAATATATACAACTTTCTACATTATCTACAAGCCAACCACACCTACACAGAGGGTGGACAACCCTCTGGTAGAGCCGACCCACCAACGGGTGACAAAACCAGAGAAAAAAAAACAAACAAAACCAAAAGACAACAAAAAAATGGAGAGGGAAAACTAGACAAACAAAAAAATGGTGGGAAAAGAGACACCAACCTGAGAATGTTGAAAGGTGGAGGAGAGGAGTCACCATGGAAGCTCTACAATAGCTATAGCTGCCAAATGATCTCAACCCACCACCATGAAGCACTCACAATCGCCTAAAAAGGATGGAAGTATTTAGCACTGATTATCGTTAACTCTCTACAAATCGCTCTGAAATCACTCTGAGTGCGTGAGTGCTTTAATCACGGTAAATGTGAAAGTGACAGATAACTTATATTTATACCCATGGTAAAAAGGTGATCCACCTTCTTCTAGCAATCTTTAGACAAGAAAACCTCTGGACCTCAGGCCCGGGGATTCCCGGCGACGATTACCCTAAGAACATCATGGCGAAGAATCCCAAAGTCCAGAGTCTGGTTCCCAACAAAGAACAACCTCTGGGACCGGAGTCTTGGAGACAAAAAACCAACCAAAAAAAACATGACAGCAGGGAAGAAAACCCCAGAGAAAGAAACCAAAAGGACAAAAGGCAAGAACCGCAAGCAAAACAACAAAACAAACAAAAGAAAAAAAAAGGGGGGACCCAACATTTTGCACACAAAATGTAGGGATGGGGATGCAAGGCATAACAGGACCCTAAGAACATCTATTACATCACCATTCCACTTGATGACATCATCAAGTACAGTGCATTAAATGAACTAGACTGAAAGCCTTTAGCCTAAAAAGTGAGCACTAACAAGATCTACTCACACCATACTTGGTCCACATGACCTTATATATTTACAATGCCCTTCAAGAGGGTCTTTCACACAAAAACACAACAAAAATGAGATAACCAACTAGAGGGGTGCTCCTACACCAAATGTCTTCTTTAATATGTACATCAATGTACATGTATTTCTTCTCGGTGATGCGGGCTTGCAGGTACTGGGCATTGACTTCACCTAGCTTCACAGGTATGAGCGTGCCGCAAAATCCTTGATCATTGTTGTTGTTATGGAGACAATACTAGGTCTTGCAAGATTATGCCTATCCCTGATCCTTGTTCCTGGGTTGGGTCTTTTTGAATTTATCATTTGTTTGTGGATGAATATTCGATTATGTTTTCTTGGTATTTTAAAGTTTATTATTATAGATATTCTTTGTAGTCCCTGTGTGTGTGTGTGTGATTACACATTCATGAAATTAGGATTAGAAACAACAACTGTACAAAAAATAAAATGCTATTTAATCTAATAATTGAAGTTTAAAACCCATGACATCTCATGGTTCTCTATCTAAGCTTTGTTAAGAGAGCTCTCAGTCTTAATCTCTCCCAACGACAATCCTAGAACTAGAATTAAATGATAAAAAATCCTCTAATCTAACTCAAAATGCTCCAAGATATGCTATAAAACCAACAAATCCTTCTAAACATTATATTCTAAATGCTATGCAAATGCTGAAATATTATCAAAAGCTCTCAAATGCTCTCCAAATGTCTATAATAAGGATGCTTTGCTCTTGAAATTCTTGGATCCCAAACACAAATAAAATGACTTGTATTTATAGAAATTTCCCAAGGGTATGGGGTAGAGTGAGTTGATCATGATCAAGCTTTGGTTGAGTCAAAAGCTTTGAGGTGTTTTCAAATGGAGGGAAAATTGGTTGGTTGTCCTCAAAGAAATTAAGAATTAAATAACTCAATCATTTACTTAATTTAGCCATGTAAGGGTGAATGGGTTGGATTTGGTCTTTTTGATTTAAACTATACAATTAATTGATTAAAATCAATTGCATAATTTAGATTAATCCCTTTTAGGCTTGAATTTAATTATTTAATTTCACAATTATTTAATCCTTTGATTTAATTTGATTTTTGTCCACTTTGCTTGAGAAATGTCTATTTGATTTGATCCATTTTAATGCATTGAGATGAGATTTGAGGTATTTGGCTAAGATTTACAATTTTGAATTCTTAAGATACACCTGGTCAAATTTAGGTGTCTAAAAATGCCCCTCTTTGAATTAATGTGTAAAGCGCATTGATTCAAAGAAAACTTGATGTTCTGATCATTGATTTGATATTGATGAGCTGATTGACTGATCCAAAACCTGATATGAAACTCTGATATGAAACCCTGATATGAAACTCTGATTTGAAACCCTAATTTGATGCCCCACTGATAAAGTTTGAATTTTAATGCCCCATATTTGATATAAGATATGCTAAAAATTCCTAGTTTGATGATATGATGATGCCCCCTTAGAAATGAAAGCATATTGATCTTAGATGTGAAAAAATTGATGAACATTGCTGATAGAATAGATCCAAGATGATTGTATTTCTGATAAACAATGATGCTGAAAAGATGTCAAACAAATGCCCCAGTGTGCAGAATATGCAGATTTGGTTTGGCTGGGTAAAAAATCTCACAAAATTAGGGTAAAATAGCTTAGATAGGTTGAAAAACCCAAATTTACTATTCATTTTCACTTTTCACTATTGAGATTTTGCTGTGATCCTTTAACGATTGATAGCGATGGTGGTCTCCATTTGAGAGCATAGGTTTGAGCAAGCAAACCAATATTAGACATCTCCTAACTACGGGCCTTTGGTGAGTGGTTCGAACCTTCCTAGTGCATTTATTTCTCTTTAAATAGCATTTATTACATGTTTTTAATGCTTTCTAGGTATAAATTTGTGAAAATCCACGTAGGATAGGTAAAGAGCCACTTAGGGCAGAGAAAAGTCACCTCCACACGTTGAAAGGCTGCGTAGGAGAAATTCTTAGCTGCCTAAGAAATAGGGCAAAAATGCAACCCAAATAGCCAAAATCCCCCTAGGAAACCCTATTTTTTAAAGGCCGCCTAGGATACTTAAAAAGCTGCATAGGACTTTAAAAGACCGCCTGCTTAGTAAAGCGTCGCCTCCGATGATTAAAGTGTCGCGTGTAATGTTTTTAATGCCGTGGGGCTTGAAAAGTCACTTACACTTATTAAAGTGCCGCCTACCATGAATTTTGAAAACTGAGATAGAAAATAGATGAAGTCCTTTCGATCGATCGCCTAGATAACTCAATTGAATTCCAAGCTAGAAAATGTACATCCATAATGTCACTTAGTGTTTAGGATATTAGAAAATTCATATTGATGAATATTTGATATCTCAATCAGATTGATTAAAATGATTACAAATTGTCCTTGTGTCTCAAGATCTAGAGGTTAGGAGCAATAAGTTGATGCGCTCAAAATAGAGAAAGGATAGATTTAATGTGTTTGACTGACATAGAATGATCCACTAGTAGAAAGACTAATATGATTCACTTTGTTTCAAAATGTAGGAGAATTACCATAAGTTGCAAATACAGGGTGTTGCATCTTGGATTTTTGATTTAGTTGATGAGCTCATGGCACCTGAGCGGCGGACTATCAAGATATGTGGTCTCAGTTTCCTTCTTGATCTCCCTCAGTTTTAGCTGAATCGAGGTCTTTTGATAGCTATGGCAGAGCAATGGCATTCTGACTATAATACATTCCATCTACCCCTCGGCGAGATGACTATCACGCCTGAGGATGTATATAGATTATTGAGGATCCTGACTCATGGAGAGCGGGTATATTATGATTCAGTGTATGATAGCAGTGTATGTAGATGGGTGTTTGGAGACAACACCATTGATGATGATTGTATTACTTGGGCATAGTTTGCCTCTTTTCCCACTTTGCTATCATTGTTAGGGGCAGTGATCAGAGGATTACTTCTTCCAGATAGGAGAGGACATGGCTTTGTGGTCAGATGGGGCTGGATACTGGAGGATTTGATTGCACATCCTTGAAGATTTGGTTGGGGTTCTTGTATATTAGCGTAGTTATATCATGATTTGCGTGAGGTTGTTTATAGGCCCAGTCCAGCTCTTTCAGTAGGTGCATTTTTAATACAGTTGTGGACTTGGGAGCATATCCCTATCACTAGACTAGTTTCAGCACGAGTGCGGGCCCAAGGGTATCCGTATGCATTTTTGTATGATGGCATGGTTTTCCAGCATTGTCTGGGCAAGGTTGAGTTTTGGAGGTGCACTATTGATGATATAGATTAGGTCATGCAGAGGCCATATCTACTTTGTGAGAGTTTGCGAGAGGATGATGATGAGTTTCCATACATGTTTTGTCCTCAGTAGATGATCAGCTGATCGCCACTAGTTATTGAGAGATTTTTCTTTTGGAGAGTGCTCCGTCAGTATGGACGGGTTTAGGAAATGCCTTAGGGTATGGAACTTTATGCTATAGTACATGCCAAGAGATCTATGTGGGGAGCCTAGGTGGACTTTTAGTTGGCCTGCTTATAGATTGATTAGCTGGGATATGTGATGTGGGATATGATGACGCATGTAGTAGAGGAAAGCATGTCAGCCGAGTATCAAGAGTGGTTTATGAGACATCACTTTGTCAGATTTACAAACCCAATAGAGCCTATTCTTGATGTGGATGATCTTTTAGATGATGATGGAGATGATGCTAATGATGGTGATGATGGTAGGAGACCTCAAAGATAGAGGGTTCAGAGGGCACCAAGGGCTCCTAGAGCACAGAGAGATGCAGGACCTCAGATGAGGGGTGGACATGTTAGAGGTTGAGGTGGTGGATTTAGGCAGCCTAGAAAGAGATTAGCATAGACACAGGTACCCCAGGGATAGGATCCTATTAGATTTGGTGCAAAGTGGGCCAGGCAGAGACACAGATGTGTCCAGTTGGCCAAACAGGTTCCAGTACAGGGACAGATTCCTCAGTTTGATCCTCAGAGTAGCAAAACACATGTGATACCATAGGTACCATTGGTGCCACAAGCACCTTAGGCTCCTCCAACATCATAGGCACCTCTAGTTCCTCCCATTGTGGATGGATTAGTGTAGGATGTTCAAGGTTTACAAGCAGGGATGACTGCAGTTATTGTACGATTAGATCAGGTTTCCATGATGCTACAGTAGTTTTTGACTACATTAGCTTAGTTACCTACTAGTGCGAGCACTAGTTAGGCACCACCTAGTACATAGGATAGAGCAGGTGACAAGGATCCAGATGGTACAAGTGGTTTAGGTATAGGTATTGCTAGAGATGGATCAGGTGCCCCTACTGGGTCATGAGACAGATCTATGATATCTTGATATTACATTGATGATGTATCATATGTATTTTTTATCAGGACTTTGATGTATGGATCATTTGTTGATGTACTTTTGATGTACTATTTTTTTTTACAAACATTGATGATGGACATTTATCTATGATGATCTTTGATTCCACTTTTGATGATGTTATGAGATTTCCTTTTATGCTTATCTACATGTTTCTATGATGCATTTACTTCTATTATGCTATGGATGCAATGTCTTAGAGTAGGACATAGATAAATGGATGCAAATGATGTTAATGCAACTTATTTCTATATGATTTTCTGATTTAAACATGATGTATGGATTATGCAATGCAATGATATGGATGCAATACTTAGTGCAATGATAAATGAATGCAACTATCTTTTTTATTTTTGGATGTATGAAATTTAATTTATGATGTGCAATTCTAAACGATTGGGATAAATGAATAATGATTAATGTTTCTTTTCTTGGAATTTCACTTGATATGTATATATAATGAGTAATGATTAATGATTTATGAATGCAAAGGAAAATCTCATATTGATGATTTAAAACCATTAAATTGATGAAGTGTTGTCAACTTTAATCCCCCCTTGTTCTTGAAAAAGTGCTAGAAAGATAAGCCATTTTAATATAACTTTGAGATGTAATTAATATAACATGAAAATACAATTAAGCTAACATGCAAATGCAATTAATCTAACATGAAGATGCAATGCAACTAATTGTCCTTGAGGTTTGCGAAAGAAATGTAAACTGTGATATATTTTCATCATTGAGCATTGTGGAACTAGGAGTCAATACAATCCTTACTGGTGCCACTACAACCATAATAATATGAATATGACTTTCCTTCATGTGGTAACCCCTTCTACAAAACCAAGTACAACCCTCACTAGTTGAATGACCAACTATGGGAGTATGAATACCGGTTTGATCAGATTCAATGTTACAAGTGGATGTTGGTATTTAAGATATTAGAAATCTAAATAGCCAATGTATCCTTTTGTGTGAAAAAACAAAGGTTAAACCTTCTACCCATACGAATGTCCTCGATGGTTCTTTGATGACCATGTCCTTAGAATAATTCACACAAGTTAAAGGATATTCCTCAAAACAGTCACTCAGAAGCTTAAGAAAACATCACATCTCTATCATTGCCAATCTAGTTGAAACATCATCAATTAGATAAAAAAGAACTTGACTCGAAAAAGGTCAATGAAAACTCATCAAAAATTTCCAAGTGTTTGTGAAATGTATCAAGATTTTCAAATAAGAATTCCAGATAGTCTGATCATTTAGGGTATGTCAATTTTTAATCCTGATAAAATAAGTCAATGAAACTCAAGGATCATGTTATGCAATCAAACTATTTAGGGTTGAAAAATGATATCTATCAAAGGTTCCAAAAACCTCTCTTTTGAATCTGAAAATCTTCTTCTAATGTGTGACCAAGATGTTGCACTATTGAATCCATTTGGTAACAAAAGGATATGATGCATGCCCCCAAGTGATAAATGTGATCAATGTGAAACTTAGGAAAACTGAACCTAGAATGCAACAAAAATGTAGCTCTGAGACTTTATTAGGACAATGCACAAATGATGGATGCAATGAGGATATGGATAAATGAGATGATGAAACACAATATGTACAAATGAAACTAGGAAAGACCTAAGGGACAAAAGGCACCTATTTCTAGGTTTTCACCTCTTGGGATTATTGCTCTTTTTCTCTTTTTTTTTTTCTTTTTTTGCTACCAAGGTGCCTATTGCTAGGTTTTCACCAAGGCACTTTTTCTCTTTTCCAAATGTTTTTGGCTTTTGAACTTTCTAATTTTTTGTATTTTGATCTTTTCTCATTTTTTTGGTATTTTGATTTTTTCCATGTACAAAGGTGATGCTGACTCATCTGATACTCTCAACTTATACTCTTTCCTCTAATACCCTTTCCTCTGAATCAGGTGTGAAACCTCTTAAGATGAATGCTATTGATAGTTTCTTGCAATTCATCACCATCACAATCAGCCAATTTGTAGGTCCCCATTCCAAATGAAGAAATAATGACAAAAGGACCAAGCCAATTTGCTTCCCACTTTCCTTTCTTTTCTCTATTAGCCTCATTTTTTGGATTTTATCTCAATACTAGCTCTCCTACTTAAAAGGTTCTTGGTTTAATATTCTTGTTATAGTTCCTTGAAATTCGATTATGATACACTTTCAAATGATCATAGGCTTGAGTTTGATGTTCCTCCAACATTTCCTATTGTTGAAGTTGGGCAACTCTATAATCCTCATCTGTGATTAATCCATGCAATGAGACTCTTAGGGATGGTATTTCAAATTCTAAAGGTAGAACAACTTCGGCCCCATAAACCAATGAAAAAGGTGTAGCTCTTGTTGGGGTTCAAATACTAGTCATATAGGCCCACAATGTTGGATTTATTTGAAGATGCCAATATTTTCCTAACTTGCCAAT
The DNA here is from genome assembly GCA_018584345.1 of Thuja plicata. Classification (NCBI taxonomy): domain Eukaryota; kingdom Viridiplantae; phylum Streptophyta; class Pinopsida; order Cupressales; family Cupressaceae; genus Thuja; species Thuja plicata. Next base: position 1,334,083 of record MU228546.1, read on the forward strand.
GGATCTCTTAAGGATTTTAAGGATGTTCTTGTTGGAAGCTTCTGCTTTTCCATTACCTTGGGGATAGTAAATGGATGAAGAGTGATGTGTAATATGGAATGTGTCACAAAGTTCATCAACATCTTTGTTCTTAAACTATTTTCCATTATCTGTGATGATGGCATGAGGAATGCCATATCTAAAAATGATATGATTTAGGATAAACATGGAAATTTGCTTCCCTATTGTAGTTGATAAAGGGACATCCTCAACCCATTTAGTGAAGTACTCTGTTGCCATGATTATATACTTGTGTCCATTTGAAGAAGGTAGATAAATCATTCCAATCAAGTCAAAACCCCATTGATATAATGGCCATGGTGTGACAAACGGGTGTAACTCTTGTGCTGGTGCATGGATCATGTCTCCATGGTATTGACATTTTGCAAAAACTTTGACAAGTTGACAAGCATCTCTTTCTAAGGTTTTCCAAAATTACCCCGTATGTAGGATTTTCTTAGCTAAGTTTAAACCACTCTAATGTGACCCACAAATCCCCTCGTGGATGTCTTTTAAAGCTAATTTTGATTCATCTTCCTCTAGACACCTAAGGAGCATTCCATCAAGACCTTTATGATACAATATGTCAGAAAGGATGGTATAATGAGCCACTTGTCTTGTGAAATTTTGGTTTTGAGCATGGTTTTGGTCTATGGGTAAGGTTTTATCTTTTATGTAGGCGTAGATGGGTCCATACCATGGTGAGTCATGTCCACTTAAAAGGGAAATAATTTGGGTATCAGGTAGGTCAAATGTTGGTTTAACCAATTCTTCCACCAAGAACTCATACTTTTCATTTTGATCAGGCATTTGAAGTAAAGATGCCAAAGTAGCCATTGCATC
>MU228546.1:1336411-1347288 GCA_018584345.1 Thuja plicata
ATTGGTTGGTTGTCCTCAAAGAAATTAGGAATTAAATAACACAATCATTTAATTAATTTAGCCATGTAAGGGTGAATGGGTTGGATTTGATCTTTTTTATTTAAACTATACAATTAATTGATTAAAACCAATTGCATAATTTTGATTAATCCCTTTTAGGCTTGAATTTAATTATTTGATTTCATGATTATTTAATCCTTTGATTTAATTTGATTTTTGTCCGCTTTGCTTGATAAATGTCCATTTGATTTGATCCATTTTAATGCATTGAGATAAGATTTGAGGCATTTGGCTGAGATTTACAATTTTGAATGCTTAAGGTACACTGGTCAAATTTAGGTGTCTACAGTCTCGAGGACTAGGTGAATATCATTTTGTGGAAGGACTATCTCTTAATAATAATATGATTGTACTATAAAATTAAATACATGATAATAAGCTTTTCTAAGGTTTTCATTAACACATGGTTTATAATAATATTTACAAGAATATATATACACATAGGAATAATGGTGCACACATATGCATATGTCTATTTATATGTTTATATAAATGTTTTAATGTGAGTGTTTATGTATTTATTTATTTATATGCCCTTGTAATTATAATGAAGGGATTAAATATTGTGTGTAATTAGATCCACTTCATCCTTGCATAAAATAAAAGTAATTACTAATTATTCTTTTAAGAGAGAATAGTAACTAATCTTTATCTAAAGTGAGAGTAAGAAAGAATTTACTTAAAGCATGGAATTAAACAAAAGTAACTAAGGTGGTAAATAAACTAAAAGGATTCACGGGAAATAATCTACGTAATAAATTTATCTAAGAATTATTAAAATCCAAACTAATAACCAAAATATGGTTGTGGATGGTTGCATCGGTTGACACTTCTAGTGCAACCAATCCTACAACATATTTATGAAAGGAGATTTGGAAAGTAAAAATTTAGGAAGAAAAAAGAGATAATATGTATGGAAAAATATATATATGAATCTATTAGAAAGGTTAGAGGAAGCATTTGGAAGATATCTCTATGATTGGAAGGCTTGAGGAGACTAGGCTTCGCCGGAGTAGAATTGGAATTGATTTCAAAGTTTTTTCTGTAGGACTCTAGGTAGGCTCTACCCGGAAAGAGAATCATGTTTCATGCGTATGCTATGTTTGATGTGTTTTTTTTACTATTTGCTATAGTTTTGTGATCAATAGAAACCTTTTATGATTATTTTTGATACAATGGCTTCTTATATGATGTGAATAATGAAAGGATAATTTAATGATAGATAATGGTTATGGACTATTCATTTATCTTCTCCTCTTTGTGATTTGTCACCTTAGAATGTATTGGCTTTATTTGAAACCTTCTTCAGTTGATATATCTAGACCTTCACCTTATTATAATAATGTTTTCTTGTTGTCACCTTTTTGCACCTTGCAACTATGGGAAGGAATTAAATAGGTTTACCTCAAGGGTAGGATGGGTTTGAGGGATGTATTGGAAGGAGAATAGAGGGATCTCAATTGGGTATCCCTCTGATTCTTCTTCCTACACCTCCATCTTGCCCAGTTTTACCCAAAAGGTTAAAACTAAAGGTTGATGTCATTAGTACACATAGTCCTAACCACCTGGCAGAACTGGGCACCACATGTGTAGGATGCGTGACCACCTACAAAGGAGGTAGCTCCACCTGCACAGGATGTAACCACCTATGCAACTTGGACTTCCACCTGTGCAACTTCATGACCACCTATGCATCTTGGGCTACCACCCACGTAGGACTCTTCTAGATTGGTTTTTAGGCTTTTCTAGAAGGGTTTAAGGTGTTGTGTTGACTCGGGGTTGATCCTAGGGGGTGTGTAAACATATAGGACACTTATTTGGCATATGGTATTATGTTTAGGACCTTTTAGAACCCTCTCAAGATTTTTGGATAATTTTGGGAACCCTGATTAGGGTTAGGGTGGTCTCAGTCTGATTTCAGCCTTAGGGAAAAATATAAAATGCAACATTTAAGTATAAGTTACATAACCTTATGTAGCTTATAATTTAAGTTACATTTTATGTAATACCTTCCAAGATGTTTGAGAGTGGTTTCAGCCTCCTAAGAGTTCAAATAAAGATTCTAGATTTTGAAGGTTTTAGAAAATTTCAGACTTAGCAAAATTTTAGGAATCAACATATTTTTTGCAATATGATCTGGTTATGATGTGTTGTGGTTTGAGTTGGTACCAAAAGACACTGGTTATATGGTTTTGTATAAATTTTTATGTTTGGTATATTTTGTTGTCTTCCTATGTGTTATTTACCATCTTGAATGCTAGATTAGGGTTTAGGACTGTCTGGTGGACTTGGGTCAATCAGTGATCCCCTAAACCCAATCCTAGGTTACTATGATGTTATAGTTTATGTTTTTATGATTTTCATGATCTTACTATGTTGTTGAGAATCCCTTTTGGTGCATTCAATGCAATGTGGATGATTTTTATCTATCTGTATACTCGATTGTAGTTTAGGGTTGTCCAAAGGATTCAAGACAACTAGTGCTTTTCTAAACTCAAACATTCTGTAAATGCTTGTGTGCCTATGGTACTTATCTTTATGGGCATTGATGATGTTTTTTAGAGGTAGGGAACCTAAGAAAACTAGGTGAGTTTCTCACAGTTGGGGTCGGGGCCCTAAGTTCTAGTACCATGATAACCCACTGGTGAGTTATTTAATCCAGTGAAAACATTAATAAAATTATGGGAAGGGGTACTAGACATTAACTAAGATAAGCCTATCCCATGCTGGTAGTGCTAGTATAGGCTAGGGATGGGAGTGGGATAAGGTGCTATTGTCATAGCACAATTGAACAGTCTCATCCCTATGAGAGATGTTTGGTTCCGCATGTTCCTACTTGGTGATCAGGTCCCAGAGTGGCTTACCAAGATAACATAAGGGGTGAGACATATGCGATTACGCTCACCTAGTGCATGTCTTAGAGTTCCTACCAATGTTCTTTATGTCTTTGTGATATTATTGCATTTTTTATTTATGTTTTGTTTTGGGAAAAACACTATCCTTTCCTTAGGAATGTCCTAGTTGTTACCTTCTTATTGTTGGGAAGATTGCTACAATGTAGACAATTGTTATTTTGTCATTGATGTCAAACCTTAACTGGTGAGACTATCATTGTATGTTTGAGTACCTTATCCATTGATTGATGAAGATTTGAAAAGAATGGGATAAAAATAAGACCAAAGAAATGGTTGAGTTATGAGTATAAACCAGGGAACTTGATCATCTGGCACTTTAGCAAAGTGATACATTGTTTATCTTGCATTGAAAATTCACTGGAAGGTCAATTCCAAGCAAAGTGAAGTCGATGTTGAGCAAAGCAAAAGGTGATGCTGAGAAAAGCAAAGATGATGCCGAGCGCCAATGAAATGCTGAGGGAGATAGTGAAGTGTTGAGCATCAGTATTTTGTTTATTGATGAGATTTGAGATCTATGGATGGCATAATTTATTTTATTGGGATATGCATTATTAATTAAGATTGGTCCATATTCATTTAATGCATGAGAAAATATTATTAGTGCATGGATTCAATGGTTAATTAATGATTGTATTGGAGAAGCAAATTAAAATGTTAAGATGGGAAGATCTGTTGGATCTGATCTAACCTAAGATCTGCAATCTTGATTAAGCAGTAAAAGATTTTTCTGACCTAGATGAAGAGGTATATTATAACCTACTGTGGTTATTGTTAAGATATCAAAAAAAATGCAAAGTGTTGCATGGTTAATTGACTGATTGGCAAGATCTAAGTAGAGAAGGTTGAATAGAGAAGAAAAGAGAAATAGCTTGACAAATTTCCAAGTAGATATGAAGTTTGAGATGAGAATGGAGGCCACTCAGTGAATTAGCATTAGAGTTGAAACTGAATCTAGATTTGCAAAGTAAGTTGTATGAATCAGATCACACCTGCTGATTACTTTCTAACCATTATATCAGTTCAAATCCTTTAACTAGGTTGACCTAATAGTCATTGTATAAATCCTCTAAACAAGGTGACATTTAGATTGGAATGTTCTAAGTCCTCTAACAAGGCCACTCCTAACAAGGTGATTAAATCCTTTAACTAGGTCACATTTGACAATGTGTTTTGTAACTTTTAATAGGGTTGGCTCCTCACAGGGCATTACTTCAGAAGAGTAAAATTTTGGTAGCATGTTACTAGTGGTTTTTCCCATATTGGGCTTCCATGTTAAATCATGGTGTCAAAATGTGTGAATGTTATTGTTGTGTTTTACAGTTAATTTTCCACAAGATTATTTCATTAGTACAGTAAACTGTACACTTTTATTGTTTATTTTTTTCAGGCAGATCTGAGTTGTTGAAGTTGATTTAAAGTTTTACATGGGCACATCTAGACTTGAGGATAATTGATTCACCCCCCCTCTTAGTTATTCTGAATTCATATTAACAATTGGTATCAAAGCTGTTCTCTCTTGAAAATTTTGAAGGTACTTGGAGATAAAGATCAAGATGTATAAAAGGGATGGACCAAAGATCAACAAGGAAAACTTTCCTGCATAGCAAAGTTTGATGAAACTTCATTTGGATGGTATTGGTGAATCTTCTAAATGACATATTGAAATAGAATATGTAGCTCCTACTAGAACTTTGAATGCTATAAAACTAAGAGAGAAGCATGAACATAATCAAGAAATGCTGGAGCTTGCATCATCTCTGAACTATCATGAATTTGAGGACATCAAAGATTGTACAAGCACAAAACAAATGTGGGATACCCTTACAACTATCTATGGAGGTGATATGAATGTACTAAGAGCCAAATATAAAAGCTTGAGAGGTAAGTTTGATGATTTAAAAATGCAATAAGGAGAAAATATAGTGCAATACTATGATACGATAATGGAAGTTATAAATTCTATTAGAGGAGCTAAGGGAGTCATTGATGATGGTACTTTCATGAGCAAGGTACTGAGAACACTTCTTCCTATTTATTCTATTAGAGTATCTACAATTCAAGAACTCAGATGTACTCCTAATAACAATTTAAGTCTGGAAAGTCTGGTAGGCAGACTTACTACATTCGAGATGTCAAATTTTGACAACTATACTCCACAAGCTATTTAAACTGCATTCAAGTCATAGTTGGTCATCAACAAATCTAAGAAAGGAAAGAAATGTGTGGACAGTGATAGCGACACCTCAGATGATGATCTTGAAGATCTTGAGGCACTTATGGAAAGAAGACTAGCAAGAGGAAAAGGAAAATTCAAAGGTAAACTTCCTATTATTTGTTTTTCTTGTAACAAAGTTGGTTATGTTGCTGCTAGATGCCCTAACAAGAATGAGAATGATGAAAGAAGGGACATCAGGTATAAAGACAGAAAGGGTGACTGAGACTATAGAAAGTACAAGGACTACAAAGACAAAGGTAAGAAATCTTACTATATAGCTGAAGAAGCTTCTGAAAGTGAATCTGACAAATCTGACGAAAATGATATAGAAGTAGTGTATGTTGCAATGAAAGATGATTCTGGTGATGATGAGAAAACTGCACTAATTTCTTATATGAGTAAAGGTGATCATTGGATTATTGATAGTGGTTGTTCACATCACATGACTGGTGATAAGGACAAATTTGAAACATTAGATCAATGCAACGGTGGATATGTTAAATTTGGTAATGATACACCTTGTAGAGTTAAAGGGAAAGGATCAATTCAATTGACTAATAAGATTAGATGTGATGATGTATACTAGGTTGACGATCTTAAGTATAACTTTTTGAGTGTTTCATAGCTAAACACTTCTTGTTACAGAGTTGAGTTTCATCATAGGAAAGTAAAGATCTATGATACAAATGGAGAATTAGTTGGAGGTGGTGAGCAAACAAAAGGTAACTTGTTTTATCTGGATTTAGCTGAAGAGACATGTTTGTTTGCATAATATAATGATGTTTTCCTATGGCATAAGAGGCTATGTCATGTTAACTTTGATAACTTGGTAAGCATAAGTAAATTGAAAAAGATAAGAGGGATGCCTAAGTTAAAGAAACCTGAGAATGTAATGTGTAAGCAATGTCAGTTGGGAAAGATGACTAAATCTAGTTTTAAAAGAAAAACTCATACTTCTGAGAATATTCTGGAATTAGTTCATACTGACCTTTGTGGACCTATTGGTGAGAAAAGCTACTATGGAGACAAATATTTTATTTTATTTGTAGATGACTACTCTAGGATGATGACTATTATGTTTCTAAAAGAAAAATCTGATGCATTTCAGTTATTTAAGTGGTACTTGGCAAAAGTTGAAAAGGAAACAGGTAAGAGCCTGAAATGTTTGAGATTTGACAGAGGATGAGAATTTATTTCTAATGAGTTCAATAGGTTTTGCAATGACTGAGGGACAAAAAGACAGATGTCAGCACCTAAGATTCCACCACAAAATGGTATAGCTAAAAGGAGAAATTGATCTATCATGGATTGTGCCAGAACATTAATGATGGAGAAAAATGTTGCATAGAAATATTGTAGAGAAGCTATAAGAATAGTTTTTTATACCCTGAATAGAGTACAAGTCAAGAAAGGTACAAATTCTACACCTTACGAGCTATGGTATGGATATGCACCTAATGTAAGTTACTTCAAAGTATTTGGGAGAAAATTTTTTATACTGAAGGATAACAAAAATGGTAAACTTGATGCTAAAGGAGAAGAAGGCATATTTCTTGGATATTCTACTAAAAGTAAGGCATAAAAATGTTTGAATTCTAACACTAAAAAAATTGTGGACTACACAAGGCATTATATGGACTAAAGAAAGCACCAAGAGCATGGTATGAAAGATTGCAGAATTATCTGATGAAGATTGGATTTGCAAGAACTAATGACAACAACAATCTGTATTTGAAGATAGAGAAAGGTAAAGGAATTTTATTGGCTGAAATTTTTGTAGATGACATCATATTCAGTGGACAAGATATGATATCTAAATCATTTTCAAAAGAGATGCAAACTGAATTTGAAATGTCTATGTTTGGAGAGATAAAATTCTTTGTTGGACTACAAATACATCAAATGAAGAATGGTATCTATATTAAACAATCAAAATATATGAAGGAGATACTAAAATTTTTTGGTATGGAAGATTCAAAACTAGTGAATACACCCATGTCTACTAGATAGAAGCTGACAAAGAATGATGATACAAAAGAGGTAAATCAAACACTATACAGATCAATGATTGGTAAGCTGCAATATGTTGTACATAGTAGACCTTATATTGCATTCGTTGTTGGAATTGTTGCTATATTTTTTGCTAATCCAAAAGAGACACATATTATGGTAGTAAAAAAAATTCTAAGATATTTGAAAGGTACAAAAGCCTATGGTCTATATCACAAAAGGAATGACAAGTTTGAACTCAGAGTCTATATTGATTCTGACTGGGCTGGTAATGTTGATGATAGAAAAAGAACCATAGGAGGAGAATTTATTTTGGGGAAAATATTAGTTTCCTTGACAAGCAAGAAATAAAATTAAACCTCACAATCTATAGCTGAAGCCGAGTATGTGGCAGTAGCAGTTAACTATTCGAACATTGTGTGGTTGAAGATACTACTGAAAGGTATGAAAGAGGAAATCACAGAACCAGTTGTCATATATTGTTATAACATGAGTGCCATTAATATTTATAAAAATCATGTAATGCACTCTGTTGGTTGTATTTCCTATTTTTGCTGGTTCTCCTGGTCCCTTGTCCTACCCTCTGTAAAATTTCAGGTGTTTATGTCTAACCTTGTCCAAATTTGAAAAAAACCCTGAAAAACCCTAGTCTTCCAAGTATTAAACGATGAATTTTAAAACCCTAGGTCATGCCTTATATTTCAGCATTACTTTTCCATTCACTAAAGGCATGTGTATTATTTCAAGTCGCCTCGTCGCATTACCCCCAGAGAATATTCCAAAGCTCTTCCCGACTTTTCTTTTTCTTTGTGTTGCGTGGTCTCGATATAAATCAGAATATTCCTTCAGTGTTACGAGACTCAGTGATTTCTTTCAGTTGGGTTGTCGCAAGATATCATGTTATAAGCTTTGTAAAATATGGGACCCACTGTTAGTCAGGTGATCACGGAATAAATCAAAAGGTTATGAAAAGGTTCTCAGACTTTGTGATTACTACATGTCGCGTTGTCGCCGGATCAAGTAAATGCTAACAGTTAAGTTTTTCTTCAGTTGCATGGTCTCTGAATAAAGTGGCGGTTAAGAGATTTCAGCTCAAACTACGTGACTAATCATCTGTGGTTTATAGCAAAGTGTAGTCAAGATGTCGCCAGAGCAGGAAAAATGTTTCAGTTTTCTGTTATGCAGCAAGAGAACCAATGATTGGGTGACATCTGTCATAAAGTAGGTGGGTAGTCACGTGACCGCCAGAAGGAAAAAAGTGGATTCTGCGACTTCGAGACTAAAATTTCTTTTCCCTTTGTCGCAAAGTCTGAGAAATATTTAAGGGCATGTAGAAATATTAAGCGATTAAATGACAGCCATCAGATGAAAGAGACAGAAGATCCAATGGTGGTCGCAATGTCTGGAAAGAAAAGTGCCCCAGGAAAAAAGTCCTCTCGACTTGGCGATTAGGGTATGTCGCGCAGTTGCTATGAGTAAAGAAAAGGCACTTGTAACAGGTTAAGGTAAAGTTAAATCAATCTCCCGACTGGGTGACTAAAGGTTGTCGCATGGTCTTGAAAAAGAGTATAAGCATTCAGCGACAGGGCGATAACTGAAAAGGTTAATGATAACGGCTAGTTGCCAGGTCTCGGAAGGAAAGATGAGTTAAAGCTAACTGCTCATGACTTTGATTTCAGTTGGGTCACGTGATCGCTAGATGGTCACTCAGGTCAGCCAGGGTTAGAAAAGAATATTATTGCCAAGTCTTCAGATGGAACCATGGTTAAAGGCAAAGGCCCATGAAAAAGAGACTTAATGCAGTCGCGTGGTCGCCTGATTACAAAATCTAAAAAATGGCGGCAGTTTTGTGATGTGACAGAGTAAATCTCCTGTCAACCAATCAGAGGCTCAAATTTTGATTACTGTGCATTAAGGGTAGCTAAGATGTATGACACATAGCGAATTATAAGGTGGCATGTTAGCTTTCTTAAATGTTATACGATTGCTCCGAGGATCCATTTTTTCAATATTTGATTTCCTGTCAACTTCGTGCAACTACGGCTAGGTTTTTCAAAGTTCACAGCATGCCGAATTAATGGTAGAACTAATGTCTCTAAATTATGAGCTGTGTACTCTGAATGATGGCTATAAGGAGTTGATGGTGCATTCATTCTGTTTCACTGTGCTTTCAAGTTTTCAGAGACAAGTTGCTAACTTTCAGGGGAAAGATATTTTGAGTAGTTTGCAGTGTATTCAAAGTGATTAGAGAAGTTCTAAATTGAAGAAGATTGTGCATAGAACAAGCAGGATGATATTGGAGATAGATTTGTTTCAATATCGGTAAGAGAAAAGAAGATTCAAGGTATTGCATATATGAGCAGAGCTGTGAGCATCGCTTCAACAAGTGGAGGTAGTGGAGAGGAACATAAAGGAAAACTGAGTTACTCTGATGAATTTCTCCATCTTCTGCCAGGTTCAACACAAAATAAGAAGGCCAATGCTAGTGTTCTCCTGGATGACTACAAAAACATCAGAGATGCTGTGACCCTAGGCACAACAGGTTACTCTCTTTTCACATACTTTTATAAGAATTCAGATAAGCCCATCCCTATTTCAAACCCTTGGACATGTGGTCTGGCTAGGTTGTTAGTTCCTGATGTTTTCTTAGATGTTGACCTATTTCTTGACCTAGCAAATCACTATGATGCCCTTACAAAGACCATCAAAAGGGATGATGGCACTGCCCTACTGATTTTAAATAGAAACTCATTTATGCAAGCCTTTGGCTTATTCAGTACCATGTCAACCAAAATTGACATGACAAGGGAGGAAAAGAGATACAGTTCTAAGCCTGGTATTGCAAAAGGTTTATTATAGAAGCATATGTTGAAAGAACTGAAGAATTACTTAGGTCCTATGGTTGAGCCCTATCCATATTATTATAAGGACCTGCACTTCTACATCAAATATAATGCATATGCCCTATGTAGAGTGCTAGGGATTGACGGAGATGCAGAAAAAATCAGTTCTGGCATCTTGATGATGGTTTTAGACCTACAAGAAGTGCACTCAAGCACTAGTTATGATTACATTAAGTATATAATTGATGAAATGCACAAGGGTTTTTTTGCAACATAGAAGAAATTAAAAAATTCTAAGGAGAAGGAGACCAAGTTTTTGCATTATTCAGTCTTAATGCACCTTCTCTTGTATTTCAATTTTGTAATCATGGATACACATAATTTGTCTCCTCAGAGATTTTATCAAGCACAACCAAATCCTATCCAGTTTTGGGTTAGGGTTTGGAATTATACTTCTAGGGATTGTGATTACTGTGCATTCCAAAATTGGATTATGTATCCAGTTGTGCAGAGTTTAGGGACAAGCAGGACTAGAGTCCCATTGAAGATTATACAATTGCTTAGGGCCTACAATTACAAAGAAAACTAGTCTGGAAACCACAACTGGGGTGACATTTACTTGGAAGAGAATTTCACCATTATCAGAGTATATGGGTGTATTCATTCACCCTATATATTACCTTATCATGTGCCTATAAGAGTTTCTCCTATGGAATTCATCTGGCAGCTAATGTTAACTGATAATGAGCACTTTGCACCACATAAAAAGGGGACTATAACCCCTAGGCAGTTCAAGATTGCAAATTTTACAATTGGTAAGAATGCCATAGATGA
>MU228546.1:1384053-1397655 GCA_018584345.1 Thuja plicata
TTAATTGAATTAATTAGGGCTAGGGGATGACATAGGTCAATTAGGTAATGCTTAATTACTTAACTAATAATGCTCTAAGAAGGCACTAAATGTGATTAGTTGTGTTAATCAGATTTAGGTGTCTACATTTCGCCCCTCTTTGACATAGTGTTAGAATAACGCTATTCCAAAGATGTTTAAAATAATAGACGACGCAAAGATGTTGATGTAGGCAATGAAGTTTCCCCAGAGTAATGATTAGGATAGAATTAGAATAGGATGACCAAGATGATGCCCCCTCAAGAGGGTGACAGGGAGAAAAGGTGAAGCCCTAGAAGCATCTTCAAAATAGACGGCTATGAGAGACAAGATAGAAGAAAAAGGAAGGAGGGATAGATGAATGAGGGATGGGATAGTCAGGTGTGCATCAAGGATGAAGGGTTAGGTGTTAGATGGGATTTGATTGGAATAAAAAGGAAATTCTATGTTGGGGAGGGGATGGGGGCAATTTTTTTCTTGAAGCTTGAGTGAGGGGTATTCTAGGATGGAATACCGCCATGTAGTTGAGCACTTATTTTGATATAGCAATGCTAGAGACTATGCCAAGGTTACTAGGAACACAAGGCCTTGTCACTGGTGTTGTAGAGGACTAACACAAAAAATACATGAGGGTTACCCCAGCATCACACATGGGTCCCTGAAAAAACCATGGTGTAAATGATGCTAGAAAAGCCCACAAGAAAACAACATTTCCCAAGTGCAGCATGCAAACCCAAACGGATTACATACATGCAAGGGTCATATCCAACTGACTCACAAGAAGACATCAAAAAGATCAAGTTCCCTATCCCAAGTGCATCCATTCACAACGTACCATGGTATAAAGAATCATGGTAAAATTAAGGAGGAGAACAACCGAAAAGAATCAAGAATGATAATCAAGAACCAAAATCAAATTTCAAGATCAAAAATTCAATAACAAGACACCTTTTTCCAGAGAGATCAACGATATGGGATAATGATTAGATTGAGATTAGGTCAGGAAGAAGGATACATCCTACAAGAACCCAGTGATGATGATGATCTAGATTTAGGTCAATGAGAGGAAGGATACATCCTCAAGGACCCATTTCCTGAAAGATGATTGGATTTAGGTCAACAAGAGGAAGGATACACCCTCAAGGACACATTTCCATGGAGAGGTCATGTGTGTATCTGATTGGACAAAAGATGTGATGATGATAAAATTTATGAAAGAAGATTTTGTCATAAGGAACTTGCTGAAGCACATGATTCAAAATGGAACTGGATCAATTTCTACAAGGAGATCAACCAAGAACACGAGATATGTACAAGCGGGACTAGATACAAGAATAGACTGACAAGGACACAATATTTATAAGACTGAAGCTCAAGGATTGGGATAGGACAACATATATACAAATGGGATAGATGATTATATACAGGAAGGATATGTACAAGATCTCATGATGTAGGATAGTAGGACTAATGTTGACTAATGCGAGCCATAATGGAACATCTAGGAAATATAAGTAAGGATTAGGCCAAAGTGGAGTGGAATGAATGAGATGGAGGAGACGGCCCACTATGTGTGACACCTGATTGCTAGGTTTTCACCAGATATTTTTCTAAGGTGCCTAATGGCCAAGTTTTCACCATTGGACAAGTGATTTTTTAAAAAAAAAAATTTGCTATCATCAAGATGTCTCTGTACCATATTTTCACCAAGACAATGAGTTTTTCAAGACTTTTTACAATGTTTTTGGATTTTTCAGATTAATTGAAATAACTGCTCAACTGCTAGGCATAGAAGCACTTGAGATGAATGATATTGATTAGATCATTTAGGGGTTCTCCTTCAGGACTAGATAGCTGATATTCCCCAGAACCAAAGCATGTAGTGACAATATATGGGCCTTGCTAGGTAACTTCAAATTTACCCTTCTTTTCCCGATTAGCACCCACTTTCTAATTCTCTTTGAGCACAAAGTCCCCTACCTGGAACTGGCATGGGTGAATCTTCTTATTATAGCTTTGATTTAATCTATTCTAATATATGACCAAGTGGTCATATGCTTGCTGGCACTTTTCATCAAGGAAATCAAGCTATGTGAGTCTTGCTACTCTATAGTCTTCATCTGTGATTAGGTCTTTGAGAGATACCTGTAAGGATGGTAGTTCAACCTCAATTGGTGAGACAGCCTCGGCACCATAGATAAGGGAATATGGAGTGGTGCCTATGGGAGTGTGGAAGGAAGTGTGATAGGCCCAAAGGGTGGGATTAATTTGGAGGTGTCATTCATGACTAGTATCATTGACAACCTTCTTTAGGATTTTTAGAAGTGTTTTGTTGGTTGCCTCAGCTTGGCCATTACCCTATGGGAAATATGGGCTAGAGAAGCGATGATGGATGTGTAGGTTCTCACACAGATCGACCATATGATGATTTTCAAATGGTGAACTGTGATCTATGAAAATGGTGGATGGAATGCCAAAGAAGAAAATGATGTGGTATAGGATAAACTTGGAGATTAGGATGCCTATCATAAGGGAAAGTGGGATTGCTTCAACCCAGTTAGTAAAGTATTCAGTTGCTATGATGATAAATTTATGTCCCTCAAAGGACAGGGGAGTGATCTTACCAATGAGGTTGAAACTCCAACATGAGAATGGCCAAGAAGGTGCAATAGGATGTAGCTCTTGTGCTGGTGTATGGATCATATTTGCATGCTGCTGACATGGTAAGCATTTTTTTACAAATTCACAAGAATCATGTTCCATAGTAGGCCAATAATACCTGACTCTAAGAATTTGTTTATCTAGGACCATGCCACTTGTGTGGGCACTAAAAATTCTAGCGTGTACTTCTCGCAATGCCTGTGCAGCTTCAACTTCATCTAAACACCTAGAGAGAACATTGTGACAAATGCGACGATATAAGGTGTCAGCTACAATGGTGTAGCAGGAAACTCTTTGAACAAGGTTTTGGCATTGGGTGTTTGTTAGATGGGGGATATGATACCATTCTTTAGATAAGTATGGATGTTGTGGTACCATGGGAATTGAGGACCAACCAAGACATAGACCCGATTAACGTCATCACTCTCATAAGCTGGCACGTGAAGTTGCTCAATCAAGAACTCATACTGCATTACATCACATGGTATTTCTATAAGTGACCCAATCATAGCCATTGCATCGGTAGCTTTGTTTTGTGGACATGGCACTTGGGTGATTTTCAAATTGATGAAATAATCCTTTATTTTATCTACCATCTCTTTGTAAGGTAACAACTTATCATCTTTTGTTTGGAATTCATCTAACACTTTCTTTATGATTAGTTGAGAATCACCAAAGACTTGGATATCTATGATGTTCCACTAGATGGCCATGCTAAGTCCTATAATTAGTGTTTCATATTCTTCTATGTTGTTAGTGCAAGGAAATCCTAGTTTTAATGATTTTGGGATGTAGTCACCTTGTGGGGTAACACACACAATTCCTACCCCAGAACCATGAGATGTATATGAACCATCAAAGAATAAATTCTAGGCTGGTTTCTCTTCAATCATGCATAGATGTTCATTGGGAAACTCCATGACTAATGAATATGTGTTGATCAATGGTGACTCTGCTAACTGATCTATGATGACTTGACCTTTAATGGCTTTTCTGTCGATATATTAGATGTCAAACTCACTAAGAAGCATTACCCATTTAGCCATGCGGCCTGTGAGAGTTGTTTTAGATAGTAGATAATTGAGTGGGTCTACTTTTGATATAAGCTTGACTATGTGACTGAGCATGTAGTGACAAAGCTTTTGAGTAGCGAAGACCACTGCTAGGCATTCTTTTTACATTGGTGTATAATTTAGCTCATAACCCACCAAAGTGTGGCTGATGTAGTAGATAGCACACTCTTTTCCATTGTCATCTAACTAGGCCAGGAGTACCCCTAGTGCTATTGTTGTTATAGATATATATAATATGAGAGGTTTTCCTAGTGTAGGTGGCACTAGAATAGGTGAATTTTCCAGATATTCCTTGATTTTGTCAAAGCTTCTTTGACATATAGGATCCCATTTGAAACTATGATCTTTCCTCAGCAAATACGTGAAAGGTTGGCATTTGTCTGCAAGCTGTGATATGAAGTGGTGCATTGATTGAAGCTTTCCTTGTAGACTACACAGATTTCTGAGTGTCTTTGGCGGAGGCATTTCCATGATTGCTTTAACCTTTTTAGGATCTATCTTAATGCCACATTGTGATACGATGAAGCCAAGGAGCTTTCCTGATGTAATTTTGAAGACACATTTATTTGGATTTAGCTTGAGACTATAATGTCAAAGTCGATCAAACACTACCTCTAGATCATTTAGGTGATCCATTATGTTTTGTGATTTAGCCAATATATCATCCATGTAATCTTCAAGGATCTTATGGATCATGTTGTGGAAGATGACAGTTATGGCCCTCTGATAGGTTGCTCCAGTGTTCTTGAGCCCAAATGGAATCATGTTGTAGTAGAAGGTACCCCATGGGGTTGTAAATTTTGTCTTATTCTAATCTTCTTCTACTATACGGATCTAATTATATCCTAAAAATCCATCCATGAGAGATAGCATCTCATGTTTGGTAGTGAGGTCCACTATCATGTCGATATTAGGCAATGGAAAGTCTTCTTTTGGACATGCTTTGTTGAGATCTCGGAAGTCAGTGCAGATTCTAATGGAGTTATCTAGCTTAGAGACTGGGACCATATTTGAAATCCAATTTGAGTAATCTATCGCTCTAATGATTCTAGCTGCTAAGAGCTTTTCAAGTTCTATTTTGACCATCAATGCAACTTTTGGATACATTTTCTAGAGCTTTTGTTTGACAGGTTTAATGTTAGGATCCATGGATAAATGATGTACTACAATTTATGGATCTAAGCTAGGCATGTGAGAGTAGGAACATGCAAAGATGTCTGGATATTCTCTTAAAAGAGATATGAAGGCCATCTCTTCTACTTCTGTCAAGGATGCTACAATGTGAGTGAGGCGAGTCTGGTCCTTTGTACCTAGATCAACAGGCTGGGTTTCCTCAATGAGAATAGATGACTATTCTGAACTATAATCATGGATGATAGGGAGAAGAGAATCTCCATCTCCTGGAGCCTTAGAAAGGTTTTCACCAAGAGAGAAGCCTTTTTTTTTTTTGATCTGATAGTTCCCTAGAAGGGTTTTCACTGAGAGATACATTTTTTTATTTTTTATTTTTCTTTTCAATTTTGTGGCTAGAGTCCTCCTCTCCCCCAAAGTATGCTCCAGATTCAAGGTGTATACATGTGTGGAAGTCCGCCCCCAATCTAGTTGCTGATTTGTAGCTCCCATGAAGTTTAGGAGCATGGCCATGCTTTTGAACTCATCTATTGGGATGACGCTTGGTTGGTCCCAGTTAATGAGTTCAAGATGGAGGAGTGGAAGGTTAATGAAGTGGAGAGATAATTTGTGAAGGACAGAGTTACTGAGGAAAATTTCATCGTCAATATCATCATAAGCTCTCACAATTTTCTCTTCCAGGATATTTTTGAATTCACATATGTTACCCAGGGGAATGTGATAGGTTAGACTAGTTTCCTTAGTGCCCCCAGTCATTCTATGGCCAAGGCCAGATGTATCACATTCAAATCCTAGACCAATGTGCTTTTTAAGTTTGGAGGGCACAATGGGGGCTCTCATGCCTTGTTCTTCAGAGCCTAGTCAACCTTCTTGATAGTTCCACTTTTCAGTGACCAATTTGTGAGTAGAGGGATATTTATCTTTGAAGTGATTCAGGAGGCCACTGTCAGGAGGTGTGGGATCTTTGTAGAGCTATTGATTGATATCAGGTGTTATTTCCTAGCTATTCAGAATGTCATGAGAAAGAAAGGTGGTAGGACCCAATTGCATTAGTTCAGGTGGCTTTTGCTTGATGTAACTAGATGGACACCCATGGGTATGTGGATAAGTTAGGAGGGCTCCACTAGTGAAGGCATCAGTTAGACTGTATTCTCCATATCCTTGGTGGTCAATCTTGATAGTGGATAGAGTGGATGCAAGGATGGTGTTTGGATTTGGAAGGGTTGTGGAGGAATTGGTGATAGATGTTCCAAGGTCAGTCCCAGGACAATGATTTGAATCTTGATGTGAGGCTTCCAACATATGGCAGTATGCGAAGGGCTTGAGATCTACATGGATAGTGATCTTAACTCCGTTGTGTGGAAACTTGATACACTGATGATAGGTGGAAGGGATAGCCTACATAGAGTGAATCCATGGGTGTCCAAGGAGGATGTTGTATGGGAGGTCAAGATTGACCACATGAAAAATTGTCTCTTGTATTGTCAGGCCCAGTTAAATGGGCAAGGAGATTATACTTTTTGATGTTCATTCTAGATTGTCATAGGTTTTTATTGTGATGATATCATTCATGATATTAGCTTTAGTGTATCCCAGTTCCTTTAAAAATTTTAAAATACATAGACTCAAGGCCAAACCATTATCTATCATGACTCTCTTAAGAGAAAAGTTTTGAACCATGATGACGATGCGAAGAGGGAGGATATGATCAGCCTCAATAGATGGCATGTCAATGGGTTTAAAAGAGATAGCATAAGATGTGGATAAGTGACCCACAAGGTTTTGAAACTGACTGGGATCTATGTTGTTGGGAACACGTGACTCTTGCAAAGATTTATTCAAGATCTCTTGATGGACTGGTGATGTGCGCAAGAGATCCAAGATGGATATTTGGGCGGATGTATTCCCTAGATGTTCCAATAAGTTATATTGTTCCCTAGAGGATGAGGTAGTACTAGCACCGGCAACAATTATGCATCCATGACGTGTGGTAATGGCACAATTAGTATCAGCGCCTTTCACATGAATGACATTGACAAATGGCTTGACTTGGGATATATAACCGATGATGCTACCATATGAAACATGAGTGGTAGTGTTATTACTAGGATGGGCACTTTGTTTTCCTTTGTCCTTATTGGATGTTGAAGCAATGTGTGCATTGGTAGGTCCCATGTTATTGTCATGGTTTGGGAATGCATTTTGATAGATCTTCAGATTGCTATTGGGTGAGGTTTTGTTTGTAGAATCTACTTCAATATCCTTGCGATCAATTAGGTCTAGGATGTAGTGTCTTAACTTCATGCACTTGTTCATGGCATGTCCTTTAACACAGTGGTAGTCACAATATTCATTGGCATTGAACCATTGTGGTTTTGGAGAAGAGTCATCAAAAGGTTTTGTTGGTAGAGGATATACTACCAGGTTTGCTACTACCATTCTTCAGAAAATAACATCGATAGGTTCACCCAAAGGGGTGAACATGCAGTTAGGTGCATTTTGATCTCTTTTCGGTCTGCTCTATCCCTGCTGGACTGATATTGCATTAGTCTGATGCTAGAAATGCTAGGGATTTTGTTGATAATTGGGTTGGTTAGCTTGTTGCAGACGTATGGTTTATTGTGGCATGGGTTGGTGATGGGTTGCTTGGTGACATGCTAGGGGAGATGGAACTTGTTGATACTACGGTTGCTGATAGGTCAATGTGGGGGAATTCTATTGATAGCATGGTGGTTTTGGGTATGCCTGCATTGGGGAATTCTATGGATAGTGTTGTGGCTATTGGTATATGGGAGTGGATGCTTGAGGACCTTCCATAACAATCTAGACATGTTTAGTGTCAGTGGATCCATCAGTCATGACATTCTTGTTTTTGTTCCAATTTTTGGAGCTATCATTATTTCCTCTATTAGGTTGTGATTCTTTATAGGGCTTTATGGCACCATCTTCTACAAGACCTCTTTCAAGATCCATGCCTTTGATTCTGATGTCCTGATAAGTCTGTATACAATTTATGTGCATATGATATGCAAGCTTGGGGTGAAGGTTTTTAACAAAGATCTTGATGAGATGTTGCTTGGGGGGTTGATAGGACAACCTTGTGGTAAGTCCTTGCCAGCGATGAAGGTAATCTACCAAGCTTTCTCCTCCCTTCTATTTGGAATTACATAAATCAAGCAGGGAGAGTTCATTCTCAACATTGTGTGTGTATTGGGCCACAAACTTCTCTGATAGTTTGGAGAAAGTAGAGATTGTGCCATAAGGGATCTTGTAGAACCTCTCAAGAGCGGTCCCTCCGAAGCTTTTGGAAAATAGCCCCATGAGGAAGATATCGCTATAGGCCACTTCTTGGCATGCCATGTAGAATTCTTTCACATGGCTTACAAGATCACCCTTCTCCCAATATTTGTCAAACTTGGGTGTTTCAAAGTGCTTGGGGAAGGGTATGGCATTGATATATCTATCAAATGGGTAAGGAAAAACTTCCTCAAATTTGAAGGTCTTTGCTTCAGTTCCAACACGTAGCTATTTTAAAGCATTCTTCATTTCCACCCATTCTAAATTGGCTGGTGGGGGATTGTTATTTGCAAGCATGTTGATCCTGCTCATGAGATAGGGGTCAAATGGAGTTGGTGAATACAAAGGGTTTTGTGGAGGTTAGTCAATATAGATAGGTTGTTAGGGTGATGAGAACTATAACTGAGGGGAATAGTGTGGTAGAGGGGGTGGAAATGCATGTTGTTATTGTTGTATCTACTAGAAGTAGGCCTATATCTACTGAGGTGTTGTATAAGTGAGTTGAGGTGACTGTGCACTTGCATTGGGTGGTGGTGCCATATTGCCGAAGGATGGTAGATAGGTGTTCTAAGGTCGAATACCCCCAGTGGGTCGAATGAAGTAGTTGGGATTGATGGGCACATTGGTTTGCTATGGTGGAGGGACTGGTTGTGAGGAAGTGGAAGATAGCATAGCCAGGTAATTGGTATAGCTAGGTTGCGGTTGCTAGGTAGATAGAGCGGCAGAGTGCATACTTGAAAAAGGATTTGCAATTTGTTGTAGCACATGTGCAATGAGTGGATTGGGATTCTATGGTGATGGTTTTGGTTGCTGGGTAGGTTGAATAGGATGTGGTGCTGTGGTGAAAGGGCTATATTATGGTTGTGCATGAGAAGCAAAGGGGTTTGTGCTTTATGGCTGGGATTTTTGGGGTTGTTGTTGTAGAAGAGGTTTTTGTTGTTGGATTGGTTGTTGCTGTGGGATTGGAGGGATAGGAATTTGTGTTGAGGCAAAGGGGTTGAATTTTGGTTGTTGTGTACAAGATGTAAATGGATTGGTGTTCTGCTGCTATGTAGGTATTCCCAAGGCTTGTATGGCTGCTTGGTAGTTATTCCAAGTGGATGATGAAGCACCTTGTGCTGGTTGACTATTTTGAGGAAGTGGTGGTGGAGGAATTGGGTTGGATTGTGATTGTGGAAGAACTGCTGACATACATTGTGAGTGTGTTGTTGGCAGAGTGGGGAATGTGGGCTCTTGTGGTGCTAAGGGTTGGTTATAGGTGTTGGTAGGTGGCATGCCTATGGTGAAGTATGCTTGCTATTGTGGGTATGTTCTTGAGGAAAAGGGAGGAAAGGGCATGGAGATTTGAGTTCTTTGATGCTATGAACTAGTTGCTACATTTTGAATGGGCTGAGTGGGGATGGGTGGAATATTGGTTTGTAGAGTGTTGACTAGTGGTGGTGGCAATTGTGAAAAAAATGTTGGGATTGCTTGGGAAAGCGGAGTGACTATGTTTTGAAGAGGCATAGGCACTTGCATAGTGATGGGATGTATTTATTGCATTGTAGATGGTGGATTAGGAGGCGAGGCTCCTATGACTATGAACAAGGTAGATGGAGGTGTTGTGTGCACTATGGAAGGTGGGATGGAAGGTTGTATCATCTGTGAGATAAGAGATCCTACCTTCAAGGCTCACTGAAGGGGATCAACAACTTCATTTTGGATGGTATAAGGACTTGCTCCTAAAATTCCCATAGGTTGTGTGATAAGAATGGGTATAATCCAAGGTGGGAATTGGATTGCTTGTTGCTTAATATTGGTGAGTACCTGATTGCTATTGCATCCACTCATGGCTCTTACCATGTGAACATGTGTTGGATGATTGATGAATGTTTTGATAGTACTCACAGTGGGAATCTCATTAGTGTCTACCCAAATGTGTTGGATAGGTAGGTTCTATCGTGGATCAAAGGAATCCATTGCATTAGAGTGATCTATCATTGGGTTAGATGAACTAGTTGACTAAATAAGGGCCATGCCTTTCTTCTTCTTAGTGGCTCGTGTGATGGGTGGCATGAAATGAATGTCCTAAAGATTTGGATGCAAGATGCAAGATAAAATGCAAGGATTATTCTAAAAAGGACTAAGGATGACGATGCTAAGATGATGATCTAGGATGACGCTGTCTATGATGATGAGGATGCTCCCTGAAAGACTAAGGATGACTTGGTAAAAAAAAAACTGATTAAGGATTTCTTTGCTAATGTATGATCAAGGTGGATATGATTTCCAAAACCTAGGACAGACTTGTAGTCTTCGGTTTGACAGGACTCTCGATCAATGTGAACCAACCTTTTTCTCAAGGTGATGAGATTTCACAGACAGAGGGGGTTATCTTAGAATAGTGTGTCATTCTAAAGATACCTAAGATGATGATCCTTGACTTAGGATGAAGGGTAAGCAAATCAAAATGAGGTTAGGATACCAAGTGAAGGATGCACTTTCTAGGATGATAAGGATTGCTAAAAGTTGATGCAAGGTTGCTAGGATGGATCTAGGATTTGCTAAGATTGGTTTAGGATTAACTAGGATGGTTTAGGATTGGTTTAGGATTGCTAAGGGATGGCTTAGGATTGAATGTAGATTTATGCTAGGATTATGATTTGGATGATGTGTGATGTGTTTCCAGGGATGAAAACTAGGGAATTCCTAAATGCAGGCAAAGTGATCTAAGAAGAGGAAGAGTGACCGATTGTAGTGATGAAGCTGCTAGGCATACTATGTGAAATCAAGTACATATGTTTGCATGAACAATTGGATGATAGGCCAGATTGGTGGAATGCTCAAAGTGAATGAAGGCATTATTGGTGTGGAATTTTTACAGAAAATAAAGAATTTTGTAGTTGTACTGGACCCTCTTGTATTCCTCAAGTTTGTAGTTTTATGTTTTAATGATTTCAGTGATATACTGATATTTCTTGGCCTCTTTGGTTATGGCCTTTTTTTCTTTGTAGATAAGTGGCAAAGGAGTCTTCACTTTCTAATGCTTGGTGGAATGGGACATGAGTTGAATCTGATACTTTTGTAGGTAGTGACTACTACTAGTGTGCCTTGGATCATTTTTGCTTTTGGAACAAGTGATGAACTTTTGGAATTTGTGAGAAAACAATATTGCAAGAGGAAAAGCAACCTTGCAAGAGGCAAAGAAACCTTGCAAGAAGCATGAAATTTTGATCTCCTTGGAAAAAGGACTTTCAAAACTTTTAGATCTGTGTATGTTCAAGAACTATTTTGCATAAGGTTTGTAACACTGAAAACATGTACAAGCACTTTCTACCTTAAGAATGCGGTGAGATTGAAAACCTTTGTCCACATACATAGGCACACACACAAGATCTAATTAGAATACCACCAGCATCAAGCATGCTATGGCTCCATGACATTGTATTAGCCAACTCCAAATGCTCAGGGTGGCACGAATGTGCGAATTTCTCAGGAAAGTTACTATCTTCCTTGGCCAACCGATTATCAAGCTTTCGGGGATGGATTAGGTAGGTTGCTAGATTGATTATTTGATAGTATTTTCATGGTGTCCCTGCAATTGGTTTGTATGGCATGACTCACTTGAGAGCCTAGTTCAATCATGCCAATATGCTAGGGATTTCACCCAGTCTGGACTACCATTGAACACGACCCACCCGAGCTTGAAAGGATATAGATGCTCTTTTGGTTAGCACCTTATTTATATATCGGCCAAAGGATTTTACCAGTTTGGGATCATTATCTAGAAGGACTCATGCTTCTTCTAGACAGGCCCCTCTAAGAAGATCTAAAGATTTATCAAGAGTAGATTTGCAAAAAAAGTTTGAACGGTCACAAACACCTTACTCTTGCACCAACGACCACGAGAGCCAATGGGAGAGGATAGTTCATAAAGTGAGGTTATGTTCTATAAAAGTTTGTTTAAGTGCATGAAATACATAAAACACATGATTGATTTTTGATAAGTTAGGCAATGTGTGTTTGATGTAAAACTGAAATGAACTCGCAAGCTTGTTCTTTTTATGAGCACCAAAGTGAGATATTGTTTGCCTTGTTCAATTTGTCTTTATGCATTCGACATTGAGTTCATTTGATGTTTGATTTTAAACCCAAGAGGAAACGTGTGATTGCTTTTTCAAATTTTAAAACCCAAGAAGCAAAGTGTTTGATAGTTAGTTCAATTTTAAGATCCAAAAACAAGATGTGTGATTTGATTGTTTAGTTTTAAACCCAAAATCAGATGTTTGATTTGTTCATTTTCCTTAAAGCATTCAAGATTTTGTGCATGTTCATTTTAAGCCCAAAAAAGGAAATATTGACTTTTGTTGACTTTTTTACTTTTGTTGACTTTTGACTTTTGTTGGCTTTGACTTTTGTTGACTTTAAAACCCAAAATCAAGTGTGAAATGATGTGAGTACATACACTGTTCTTTTTAAACACCAAAAAGAGAAATGGGAATTTTTTAATTAAAAGATTATGTGCTTTCTTACCAAACTAGATGGCTAACCCGTAGACCTATAAAAAAAATGAAAATAGTTAGTAAGAGTACATTATTATAGGTTTACAGTGCCTTTCCCTCATGTTTTTACAAATAATGGTCCCAGTGATATAGACCATATTTCAACAACTGGGTAATAGAGAGAAAGTAGAAAGAAGATAGAAGGAATATAATCTTCTTGTTTGTGTATCAATGATATTCGTGGAAGCATAAAAGAGAGAAATTAGAAAGAAGATAGAAGGAATATAGTCTTCTTTCCCTTTTCAACCTACAAAAGAAAATAAGAGCTTGCAAAACATACTCAAAAAACAAAAACACATTAGCTTAGAGGGTTAGTTTGCAATAAAAAAATGAAAAGGAACCCGTGAAGTGGGTCCCACCAGGTGTACCAGAATGTGAGTGAGGAAAATCTAGTTGTAAAGGAACATGATAATCCAACTAAAGCATTCTACAACTAGATAAACAAGCTACATATATGATTGAACCAAAAAAGAAAAACTTAAACAATAAGGAAACAAGGAAGTGAAAACCTCCTCAAACTAAATCTAAGATCCCCTTTTGATGTGTTCATGATTATGGATGTGTGCTCAAGATGTGCTCCAAGCTTCAAAGGTATGTTCTATAAACTGGCATTATAAGTTTACTCTTCAAGATTGGAATATCTAAGATAAAAATGATATTATGATATTACTTCAAAATATGGATGAAATGTGAAGGAATGAGCCATCTATTTATAGGAAATGGGGTTGAAAATGGGTGGTTTAGATGCAAAGAAAAAGAGAGGTCAGGATGCCACTAGAAGAGAGCACATGGATTGTGCTTCTTCAAGTGCATCAAATTGTGACACTTGTCACAATATTATTGGGTTGAAAGTAGGGAGGAATGTGACCATTTAGGGAAAT